>CBMN010753028.1:3626-15656 GCA_000582825.1 Hordeum pubiflorum
ATTTTGGGACAGAGGGAGTATATAAGTGATATATGATTACAAACAGTATATCAGGTAAATGCCAATGAGTGTGCAGCATGAGATTATAAGACATATTTTTCCCTATCCTAATATTTGTACCAACAGCTTGTAACTTTCTTTACATATCCCAGGTTGTTATAAGGAATGTGCACATAAAGAGAGGGCTTCTTATGTTAGTTCCTGAGGTTATTGAGATTCTTGGTGGGGTAGTTGATGAATTGGAAGCGGCACGTGTCAGACTTGTTTCTGAAGTAAATAAACCACCTCGTGGGAAAAGGTATGTACTGTCCTTGTCCATTAGTGAACACATTAGATCTTTGCAGATACCATTTCATTGCAAGGTATATTCCTTCACCTTGTATTTTGAGCAAGAACTCGACAGTTATTTATGGAAGTGTCTGATGAATTAGATAATTTATAATGCAAACACTTCAGCTGAGGATCTTTGGCTGCATCTCTTCTTGGTCAGCAAGAGTCACAGCTCACAGCCACAACATCATTTTTGTGTATTAAGTACTCCCTCCGTCCCAAANNAAGTGTCGTTGATCTAGTACAAAATTTGTACTAATTTAGTACTAAATCTGTGACACTTATTTTGGGACGGAGGGAGTACTTAGCAAGCTTTGTTTTCTTTCATTTTGTTTACATATCTTTCTATTATAACTCCCAAGTTTGTAAACTGAATAATAAATGCTTATCCAACCAGCCACATGCTCTGTTCTTGCAGTTTTGCTATTCAATGTGTTCTGTTCATCACATTTCTTTACAAGCTGCTAGTTGTTTGTTCATATCTTGATATATTTACTGTTCTAGATTCCACATGTATGTTCATGCTGCAGGAAACAAGGTGGATTGCCTTTGTCCTCCAGAGCCACCCTAGCTGCCTGGCCACGTAATATAAGCGCTGCAAATGGTGGCGAGCAAGGGGTATCAATGCCAAGAACAGTAAATCCCTCTCATCCAACAGGATTAGGTACTATATAAATTCCATCTCATCGGTTAGCTTTGGAGATACTTTTATTAGATGGAGTCATAGGGGTTAGAGAGGCAACTGAATTACTATGGACAATTATCTTCTTTGCCAGCAATGTGTAAGCAGACACATGTTTTTATATTATCACCTTGATTTTGTGATCAATTCACCTGCAATTAGTTACTCCTACCTGTGAGTCTATGCTGCAGAAAAGAGACTTTGTATGTTCTTTTACTCAAGTGGCGATACAGGTGACTGAATATGCTCCCTATCTGCTGTAGAACTCCATTATATTCAGACACTATGGCCTACTTAAAATTGCTTAGCTGCTTGTTGCAATGTTTTGTACATGACCACAGTTGCCTTACCACACTTTCTTAGAGGTCCTCCTGTTGTAGAGAAAATGTTTTTCCTGCAATTCTGTTCTCGTGGCACACAATACTGTGTCAAAGAAAGTCGATTTGTCAAGCAAGTTGCCCTGTGTTTCAGTTTCCATTGTTTAAGATCTTAACCTTCCAAGTATTTATTATATGATGTATTCATGCTTCATTGTTATTCAATTCACAGGTAATGGCTCTCAAGCTGGTAGAACTACACAAACAATGCAAGAAGAACGTATTAACCATCCTGTTGTAGTAAATGGTGTCCGAGCACAACGTCAGCATTTTCAAGAAAATACCATGCAGGACCGATCTACTTCTCTTACTGGGAACAATGCAGAAGCTTCTGCACCTGCTACCTATAGACATGAACCCCAACAAAGCACTAGTAGAATTGCAAGAACTTTGGTAGACGAATATGCTGACCATCCTATTGTGGCGAACAATGTCGACGAGCAAATACAACGTGTCCAAGAAATCACCATGCAGGACCAAGCTACTGCTTTTACTAGGAACAGAGGAGAGCCTTCTGCATCTACTCCTTGTGGTGGGTATGATTCCCAACAAAGGGCACATGACACTGGTGCAACTGGTGCCAATGGTGCGGAGGCGGCACGGCCTTCAACTGTTGATGATAAGACTGGTCAGATGGAACACCCAGTCATTCTAAGTGGTGAAAATGAAAAACCTTTCATATACATTTTCAACTTGATGGCACATTGGACCATAGAAAAGGATACAAGACCCTGTATTCAAGGAAAAATTAAGGTTCATATGCTACTTAGTACCTTTTATTTGCAGATTTAGCTATCCTTCACCTCCAGCCTTTTTGTCTACAATTTTTTACATAGAACTGTGTCCATTTCATATATCCTGTTTGATCAAAATGTTTTTCAACGAGTTAAAGAGTGCCATTTCCACATAAGATTTTCTTACATGTATATTTACTTTCTGCCATTTCCACATAGGATTTTCTATTTGTAGATTTAGCTATCCTTTCAAACCTTTTGTCTACAAACTTGTACATAGAACTGTGTCCATTTCACATTGCTGGTTTGATCAAAATGTTTTTCCATGAGTTCAAGAGTGCTGGAAGATTTTCTTACATGTATATTTACTTTCAGTTGTGAAAAATGCAAACATTGATTGGTGACATAACTGCTACAGGGTTTGATCACCTCTGTCAAACGATTTCAATTTAGGCATCGCAAAGAGTACGAGCTACTTGTGTGCATAGATGATGGAAGTCAAATTTCAGAGGCCTTTGTCGACTGTGCTGTGAGTATATCTGTTTTATTAATAATTTCCTAGCATGTTTACTCAAGATCATAACCTTAACATAGCACATCACACAGATTGTACGTAGCATAATTGGTCATTCATGTGAGGAGGTTTCAACTGCTGTTTCTGATCCAACCTCAGAATCGTACATTGCTATGAAACAAATTCTGGGTGGATTTCAGCATTATTTGGAGAAATTTGAGGTCCTCCCCCCCCCCCTCTTTCCCTCTTTCCCTCTCTTAAAATTGAACATGTATCTTTATTAATACCTTTGCCTTATGGTCCTTTCTTACTGTCGTGACTGTAATCATATTAGTTTCAATCGCCTGTGCATGCGTTGTCTGACTTATAGATAGGACAAACAGGGCCTCCCGATTAATATAAGTATGCTACAGCAGATAGAAATAAAATAAAATATAGACAAAAATCTATTTGAGACTTTTGCAGACCATTTTACAATGTCAAGGGGATGGCAATGTCTTATACGCACAAGGTATTTTAGGTGCACTCGTTTGCAAATCTCCTAGTTTGATAACATTTACATTTCCAAGCCGAATGTCTTTTGTTACTTGCGTCGATCAAATTTTCACCTGATATTTTATGGCATGCTAAATGTATCCTGTGTGAATGTTGTAAAAAATAAAAATAAAATCGTGACCTTTAAGCGATGAACCACAAGTCTTGGTGCACCTAAAGCCCCTCTGTGCGTCCAAGTCGCCCCGGAGGGGAGTGAAATGCCACCAGAGATCCTTTTTGGCAACACTTTGGTCTACAAGCCGAATTTTGTGAGGCTTATAGCCTTCAACTGTTCGATCTTGCTTTAGATAAGCCCTAGTTATTTTGACAATTCCAGTCGATAAGCCCTTAGGCTAAAAAGCCCCATAACTTTTAAATCAAGTTAGGCTAAGCATGTTCAGATTAGTACATAGCAATTCAGCTTGCTAGTTGTGCTATATAATATCTGCGCATTTACCATTCATGTTTGTAGCTGGACTTCGGTTGATGTTTAGAACTGTTGAAGTATATATGTGGATTGCCTAGCCCTTTCNNNNAGTTCGGACTTTTGGTTGCATTGGCTAGTGCATGAAGTTTAACATGGTATCGAGAGCCTAAGGTCTCGAGTTCAAGTACTGGCTTTCGCAATTTATTCAAAAATTGCTGCTGCCCCCCTTTATGTCCACGTATAGACCTCTTCCATTAGTTTGGACTTTTGGATGTGTTGGCAAACACTTCAAATAATGTGCTACTACCTTGTATTCGTAATTAGGGAAGAAGTATGTTCAGACCCTTCAGCGCATGGACCATTGGGATTACTTGAAAAAATCAATCAGAACAAACTCATTTCATATGATTTTAGTTCCTCGTTTTTTATTTATAACATCTTAAATCTTGAAGGTGTGCATGTTTTCCCCCATCAATTGTAGGGTACAATGCTTATTGAGTACAACGGACAATCTTCTGGACCTATCGTGCGTGAGATGAACGAAGGTTGTTCCACTGCTGATGCATGGCTCCTGCTTCAGAGGCTGAAAACATGTTCTGCTCAACGGCACATCCGAAATTTGGACTTTATGGATACCACTCCATGATAATGGTCAGCCTTTTTGCTCGATTAATGCAAAAGCTACATTGTTGTTATCTTGGCATGCTAGGCTAAGTGCAATGAACTTTTCCAGTTCCTCGTTTTACATCTTTGCTTCTGCTATGAAATGTGTTCATTATCTCTGCTTCATGCAGTAGCTCTTGCATTGTTTTTCATCTTCTATTCGCTGGGGGCATTGGAACAAAAATAAAAAGTTTGTTCTCGTAAGGATAATAAAACATGTCACATTATTGAAAAGACAATTCAAGAATTCACCTGGCCGTCAAGAATTCAAGAAAATCAAACTAACTGAAGCATGCATCAGCATAAATTTTCAATCACCGTATGGAACGATGAAATCTGCTGTTGCTAAAGGAGAATCCTACACACTCTGTAAACACCACTATTCTTCCAAATATATTTTGCATTTGCCACTGAAAGGAATAATATTACTTTTACTATGCTATTATCGATAGCAAGTCGTTGACCTGGCATAACCATTTCCTTCTCAGTCTAAGCTATTTTTTTGCTCCAGCACATTGTTTTTCTAAACGAATAGTTATTATTTTATTTTATTTTCAAACGGGCAAGAATCAAAGTTTGTGAAGGTATTCTAAGCGCGGACAGTAAATGGCAAAGAGTTTCATGTAGAGTATTTTGGTATTTAAACTCTGATGAAGTCAACGAGTTTGACCATTTACAATGGCGTTGCTTTGCCTTGCCGTATAAAAATGCACAACGTTGACGACGGATAAAATAGTACTCCCTCCGGAAAGAATATAATATTTTTTAGATCACTTTACAGAGGAAGTATATGACTAAGACACATTAATTTCCCCTAGTAGATTATGTGAAGATTCATACTAACTCTAGGAAAGTTATTTTGTGAGGTTTCATATTTGGTGTTGTAACTTGTAATAATAGCGTGTCGAAATTAGCACCGAGGTGTTCGCTTATGTTTTCCTGTCATGTCGAGTTCCATTCAGAGCAATGCCCCTTTGTGAAACTCAGTCCGTATGCGTGCCCCCTAGTTATTTTTTCACTCTGTAAATGAAGGCTAGAATGTTTGTACTTTCGAGTGCATCTAGCATTGAAATAGTACTAGTTATAGTCTTTGTCAGTTCAACCTTTTGTACTTCCAGATGTATTTAACACTGAAATATTGTATATGTTATGACCTTTGTCAGTTAA
Source organism: Hordeum pubiflorum (assembly GCA_000582825.1). Lineage (NCBI taxonomy): Eukaryota > Viridiplantae > Streptophyta > Magnoliopsida > Poales > Poaceae > Hordeum > Hordeum pubiflorum. The sequence goes on from CBMN010753028.1 coordinate 9,055, forward strand.
TTGAAGTCCGGTTGATTACTTGCCCGTAAGAGCATCTAGAGCCGGAACTTGCAAAAATGACCCCTCAAACGTCCACGGATACGCTACTGCATCCGGACATCTTATACTAGATTCTTAAATCCATACAAAAGCATGCAAACGAAATAACCTATGTCTTACGGAGAAACATAATTACTTCCTACTTCTTGTTGGAGATTTTAACGATCTCCATGTTCTTTGGTGGATAAATGTGCAGCAGCTGCAGCTTCGCCCTCTCTGGCGCCTCCGCTGCGCCCCCTTCGGTTGCTCCGATGCTGCCTCCTCCGTCACTATCTCCGCATTGAGTTCGTCGGCCTCTGCCTGTCTCTGCCGGATGCGCATGCAGTTGGCCTCCACCTCGTCCTTATCTCAGATGGAATCCAGGATAGTTTACTGTTCCGTCATCTTTTCGGTTTGGGTGACGGTGAACTCTGCCTCCGCCATGTTCAAGCCCGGAGCAGGCTCGTCCGTTTCGACCTGCTCCGCCTCGTCCTCATCCATCGCCTTCGACAGCTCCTCTTCCTTCGGCTCCGATGAGTCTGGAGGCAGACCCGCATCGCCATCTGGCTCTCCGGAGCATAGCGTACATGGTGATCCTATGGCGGACCATACCGTGGCGATGGTCGATGTGCTCGTCGGACCGTCGGGTGTCCCATATTCGCTTCATATTTGGGCTGAATATGAGTGGTGTCGATCATCCCGGGCGTTTGAGGCCGGTTGAATCGTGATTTTATGACTGGTCAATGATCGAGAGGCCTATCCAGACGTTTGAGGAGGTATGAGAGCGGGTCGAAATTTCGTGACTCTTATAGATGCTTTAAGCCACATCAAATTCCAAATCGATAGATTCAGAACTCAGAAGTGGAAGTTTCATGCACATTGCACCAAGCAGTGATGTCTTCTACGTTAGTCCACTGGATTTCAGACGAAGAAACTAAAAATGTACTGTAATGTTCTTTTGCACTCTCAATTATTACGGACCATGGGACATACTAGCACACAAGCACGTTTTAGTTCGACAAAGCTTCCTCTTACTGCTACCATACAGCGGAGTAAGGCTTCCTGCATCACAGCGGGCCACTCCAGCAACTTTCACCTGGCCCCTATCTCCGGCGACCGCAGCGACGCTGTTTGGGTGAACCAGCTCACCCCGGGCATGTCGAGGATCTGTCTTCCCACGGTGTGGGTCGTTGCAGGGCGCCCCAGCGTCTTCACCGTCAGGAGCCGCGAGCTCCAGGCCAGGATCTCCGGGAAGCAGACCCTGAACAGGTACATCGCCATATACCACCTCGGCTCGAACACATACCTCTCCCCCCGGCACACGTCCCTCACTGCCGTCTTTGCGAAAGCGGCGACAGGCTCTGCCGGTGTCGGCCCAAGGATCGCCTGCGATGATCAACAACATGAAATAACAATGCTACCACGACTGAACAAATAATACTGTGTGGCAACTTGTGTTACATCTCTTTCGTCTTGGTCAACTTTCATCTCGCCTTCCTTGGTGAGCATCTTCCCCTTTGTGATCTCCGACTCGACCACCCCTGGGACGATCTCCGTAATGAGCACATCCCCGCTGAGCTCCATCCGAAGCGTGTCGTAAAAATTTAGCGCCGCTGCTTTGCTCGCCTGCCATGCAAACAGCAGTCATTTGGCATCAGCAACATTTCCACATTGTACCCGTGCATTTCAACTGTTTATGCTAGCAAGCGTGGAAGGTACTCGTCTGAGCAGAGACATTGTAGAAGGTGTTCCTTCCGATGAATATGTAGGAGGAGTTGGAGGTGACACCGACGATCCGGCCATGGGTTTTCTTCAGGTGGGGAATGGCATAGCGAGTTGGGTACACATGGCCCCAGAAGTTGATGTCCTACCGTGCGCAGAAGGAGATCAAATTCTCACTCATTGTCGCCCTAAATTTGCGTGAAGAAACTGAAAACGGCCTGTGGTTGCGTACCATCAGTGTTCTGAAGTAGTTCACGTCCTCCACCTCTTCAAACTTGCAGACCTGCCAAATCGACGCGTTGTTCACCAAGTGGTCCACTGCAAACAGCAAGCGCGTCAAAAGAAAGTCCCGGTGATCCGAATGCACACTTGCCAATCTTGATACGATCCACCAACAATCTCAGCGATCATTAAGCACTTGTATGATTAAGTTAATCTACTGTTTCAGGAAATTTCACGCAAAGATATTAATTTGGCTAAAGATTGTGGTGGCACAGACAGATGCCATTCAGCTCAGACTTACATCTTCCAAAGTAGGCAACCGTGTCGTCGATGAACTTCCGGCAGTCCGCGGGCTTGGAGACGTCTGCCGGCAAGACAAGGACGCTCGGCGAGCCGAGCACCGACGCCTTGTCGGCGACCTCCCGGAGGTTCGCCTCCCTTCTCGCCACCAGCGCCAGGTTGGCTCCTCTCTTGGCGTACTCATACGCCAGGTGCTACACACACAAACAAGAAATTAGCTAAAATCTACCGTATAGCAAATTAAGGTGAAGCATCCTGGAGAGATGCATGCACGTATATTCATGTAGCGTATGCATACCTCGCCTATGCCGGAGGAGGCGCCGGTGATGAGGACGACCTTGCCGGAGACGCTGTGGGGGAAGACTGAGCCGAGGAAGGAGGCGGTGAGCCTGTAGACGTAGTAGGCCGGGAGGAAGAGCACGAGCAGCGCGGCCAGAGCCAGCTCCAGCGCTACGCCGGCCAGCCTGCCTATCAGCATCGTCGTCATCGGCGTCCTTGCTGACAGGACCGGGTTGCAGTGTGTGTGTATCCCTACCATGGACCTGGACACAAGCGTTGGATATATGCCGGCAGCTGGCAGGATCCTTCTTGCGGTGCAGGAGACGCGTGGAGAGGCGAGAGGACATGCAGATCGCCATCTCAGCTGCTACGTGCCGGCTCGGGGGCCACGTGGCAACAACGTTTCGTGCTGACCTCGTTTTGGTTGTCACGGCGGCCGCCGTATATTAACGTGAGCACCGTCGATTGGAAAAAGAAGCCCGTTGCATGCTCTGTTTCAGTTCACACCCATCCATTTGCAGCACTGGAAAACAAAATTTCCATCCATTTGCAGCACTGGAAAACAAAAAATTCTTTCTAAACCCGGAGCACGAGAACTCCCATCAAAGAACAGAGTTTTTTTTTGTTGTTGTTGTTGATGAGAGATTTAAAAGAAGAGAATTTTGCCGGTAGAAACAGAATCATACGTCGAACGCAACTTAAATTTACACAAACCATTCGTCACTCTTCACCCGAAAACCACACCTCGCCATTCTATTTTATTTTCGTCCAAGTAAACGACACCGGAACACTCACGTAGCACCTGCTCTACTCTACTGCCTACTCCCGTTTGATGTCAGCGGTGTGCAGCGACGGCGGCTGCAGCACGCGCTTGGCGCCCGTGACATCCAGGACCCTCCTCGCCCTCATCTGGCTGCCGCCCTCGCCGGAGCTCCGGCGGTAGAACACGCGTTGCAGGACGTCCCCCACCTCCGGCGCCAGCGACCGCCAGAGGAACAGCGCCCGGTACCACGGCGGCACCGTGACGCTGCGCCGGCCGCGGCAGACGGCGTCCACGATGGCCTCGGCGCACCGCTCGGCACGCACCACCGGAAACAGCCCCACCTGAGCCTGCATTTGCAAATCAAGCATGAGCATGCACCGTGGACAAATGGAGAGAACTTATACAGAATCAAACCAAGTGGGTATTCTCTGTTGTGGTGCAACAACTCACATCCCTCATGTCTTGGTCGACCTCCACTCTCCCTCCTCTGGAGAGGTGCTTCCCCTTGGTCATCTCGGACTCGATCCATCCGGGCGTCGCCACCGTGACGCCGACCTCGTCGCCGAGCTCCATCCGCAGGGTCTCGGCGAAGTTCAGCACGGCGGCCTTGCTAGCCTGCAATGTTACGGAACATGAATGCATCGGTCGTCAAAATGCACACATGTCTGCAGACTAGTAGAAAGGAAAAAAAAACAAGCGCACTGACAAAAGGAAACGTACATTGTAGAAGCTCATCCTTGGCATTGCCAGCACCGCAGCCGCCGAGGAGTTGATAAAGATCTTCCCGCGGCTCCTCTTCAGGTGAGGAAGAGCGGCGTGGGTCGGATGCACTGTGCCCCAGAAGTTCACGTCCTGTGGCACCGCACGAACATATATCAGTTCATGGAAGGAGATGACATAGAATTATAAATTACAGTATGTAGTAGAATTGCATTTATAAATCGAGGAGCAGAGAAGCACAAGAGCAGAGGGGTAAATAAGGTGGGTAGAGAACTAGGGACAGAACAGTACCAAGACTTGCTTGAAACCGGCGACATCGGGCACCTCCTCAAACCAGCACACGCTGACCAGACCGGCATTGTTCACAAGATGGTCCACTGCAATTAAACCACTTGCCTAAGTTACAGAGACTTACTCAAGCATATACTCCCTCCATCCCAAAATAAGTGTCGCAGATTTTGTATTGTACTAAACTAGTACAAATTTTATACTAGATGATCGACACTTATTTTAAAACTGAGTGAGTATATGTGTGTACGCAATCGATTAGCTATCAAGGCAGGCAGTAAATAGCATGTGGTTACTTACACCGGCCAAAGCGCTCGACTGTGGCCTGGACGAACGCCATACAGTCCTCCGGCCTCGCCACGTCCCCCGGCACAACGAGCACGTCCGGCGAGCCGAGATCGGTCGCCTTGGCGGCGACCTCGTGCAGGCTTCCTTCCCTCCTCGCCACCAGGGCCAGCCTCGCTCCCTTCCTCGCGTACTGGTAAGCTATTTGCTGAACGCACGCAGCAAAAGTTAATCAGATCAGCATGAGTTCGTCAAAGAAGAGCGACTCTGATCAACAATCTCCATCCGTACCTCGCCGATGCCGGAGGATGCGCCCGTGACGAGCACGACCTTCCCGGCGACGTCCTCCGGCGAGGCGGTGGCGGCGGCCGACGCGGCGAGCTTGTAGACGTGGTAGGGGGGCATGAAGAGCGCCAGGAGGAGGAGCGACCGGCGAGCCGCCCAGTCCATGAAGGTGTTGACGAGGTCCGTCGCCGGCGTCTCGCTGCGCAGCACCGTGTACCCCACCTTCAGCATGCTCAGCATCTCCATGGCGGCGCCGACCTCCTGCTTCCTTTCCTTCCTTTCTTCCTTCGTCGGGGCTGGGCTTCGCTTGACGGCTGTGTTGCGAACTGCGATAGGGGGCGAGCGTGTCCCTGAGACCAGGAGGGAGACGCTCGAGGAGCTTCACTGCATGAAGCGGGGGTCTCGGCCTGCCATGACATTGACACGTCGCACATGGCTGGACGCGTGGCGCGGTGTCCCGGAGGAGCAGAGGTGCCTGTGAGCTTCTAGACACAGCATGCAGGTGGCCAGAGCACGCTAGTACAGTAGTACTACGAGATTGCTTCAAGATTGGTGCATGTGCGTTATGTGATAGGATCATGGTAGTATGTTTCTTGCAGGTACCAAAGTGTACGTGGGACACGACCCCACCCCACCCCACCCCACCCCTCTTTCGTCCTTTATCCTCCGTTGGATTGATAAAGTGCTTCGAGCATGATTGGTTCAATGCCAAATGTTGGCATGTCATGGCAAATACCAAATGTTAGCCAGTGATTGGTTGCCAACCAACTTTTCATGTCAGCCTCATAAAAAGTTGCCAGTATTTGACAACTTTTGATTTTGTCAAATGTTGGCTTGCCAAATATTGGCAATGCCAAATGTTGACATCAAACCAATTATGTTATCTTTATTTTGCCTTGGAGCATCTCCAGCCGCGCCCCTAACAGGCCCCCAGGTCCGTTTTTTGTTGCCGGCGCTAAAAAAATGGCCCAGTCGCGCCTTCAGCATCTCGATTTCCACCGCTTTGGGCCGAAATTGACGTCGGCGGACCCAGGCCGAACCCAGCGCGCCGGGCGAAAGAATTTAGGCGCGAAAACAATCCGCGCCAAATTCTCCCCGCGTGGACCCGCCGAGTCAGCGAGAGCGGGCGCCCCTGAGAACCTTCGTCCTCCTCGGTGCCTTGGCTCCCGCGCCGGTTCAATGCCGCGGATTCCAAGGACTAGCGGCGGAGTAATGACGAGCCGCCGCGCGTCCGCCGTTCCCGCCACGCGTTCGCGCCTCTTCCCGCCCTCCCCTGGCTATAAAAGCCGAGCGTCGCTGTCTCGCCACACACACGCCTCTGCCCTTCTCCCGCCCCTTCTTCTCTCTAACCCGTCGGAGAAACCCCGAGCCGACGAAACAAGCTTCCCCGATGGCCGAGAGGTTCCCTGGCGACGGCGCGGCGGCGAACGGCTTCGGCCGCCGTTCGCTCCACGAGTGGGAAGCCTACGCCCTCCACGAGGCCAACTACCCGGCGCCGCCGGACATGCGCGTGTCGGGCGTCTGGAGGTTGAGCGCCGGCGGCGTCCCCGTGCCCCCTCCACCATCCGCCTCGGAACGCCGCGGCGAGATCTCGCGCATCCGGGCGTCCCTGCCACAGGAGGTGTGCCACCAGGAGAGGTACGCCCCCGACAACACGCCGCTCTGGACGGCCTACTTCACGCGCCGCCACGAGGAGCAGTTGGCCTCCACCAACGGCTTC
>CBMN010753035.1:0-12889 GCA_000582825.1 Hordeum pubiflorum
ACCTAATTATGAACAGGGAGATAAACAATAACATTTATTATTGCCTCTAGGGCATATCTCCTACAATTGTCATGTGGTAGAGATCTAGAACTAGAAGTTTTTTAGAAGGAGACAAAACACTGCCTATTTTCATGCTCTCACTAATCAAAGAAGGAGCAAGAATCATCTCTCTATGTTGATGGGAGATGAGGGTCCTGTGACCTCTAATATTGACATGTTGAATGTTGCCACTCAATTTTATAAAATCCTTTTTGGTTTTGAACCAAAACCTAATATACATTTAGATGATTATTTTTTTTCTGAACAAGAGAAATTAACTTCTTCTGAAGTGGGAGCCTTAGAAAAACCTTTTTCTGGGGAGAAAATTTAAAATGTTATTATGGGCTCCTATTCTAGTGGTGCTCGAGGACCTGATGGGCTATCTTTTCTTTTTATCAAAATTTTGGGATTTTATCAAAAAGGATTTATGGCTTCGGTGAGAGATTTTGAATATGGTGTCCCAGACATTTCTACACTGAACTATGCTATTATTACCGTAATTCCTAAAGAGTCTGATGGCAAAAGATGAGGCAATTTGGACCAATTAGTTAGTAATTTCTATATTAAATCTTCAGTAAAGCTATAGGGCAGTCAAGCTATATATTTTACATCCAGTATTAATCCTCATGAACAAAGTTGTTGAGGCAAGCTAGCAGCTTGAAGTGAGAACCCCTATGAAGAAGATTAATGCAGTGGTGAGAGGGAATTACATTAGAACACATTCTACTAGCATCTGTTGCACAACAATGAGCTACTCCATTGATATCCCTTCTGATGTGAAATATATTGATGGAATCAACTTTTGAAACCTGGAAAATCTAGGCTAGGATGGGTCTTCTCCAATGGCTAGGCTTGGAGCAAAGATCACCTGTCGCAACAGACTAAGCAAGAGTTTGGTTATCAGTAAACCAAGTAGCCTGCTGGAACTGAAGAGTATTCGCCATTAGGACAACAAATTGAAGGGCCTTCGCTTCAGCAAGAAGAGGGAAAGAAACTTGACAAGAAGACGTCGTGATCATGAGGTGAAGCATGTTTTCATGTTGCTCATTACACACATAAAGTCCAGTACATGTATATTGCTGGAGTGAAGTATTTTTCCATGAAGCATCTGAAAAGAGCTTAAAACCTGCAAAGTCTAAATCAGTTTTTATAGTAGAGCCTGAAGGAGCAGTAGCGTCCTGTGAGTGTGGCCCAATTATGATTATGGGTGCCTTCACATTAATATTGGCTTCAAGCAAGGATCCCTTTATAATAGCATTGGTTGCAGGGAAGAGTTGTTTGGGGTTGCCATCTTTCCTGTTGAACCTATGGTTGTTCCAAGATTTCCAAATACCACCACAAGAAGGTCATGGCATTATTTAATTGTGGCGTTAGGATGCCCTGAGGAAAGAATGGCATGGATAGTTCCAAGTATGGACCTGCTTTGGTTAGCAATAAGCTCAGAGTGAAGAAGCCATGGCATGGAAACCGTGCAACCTTTGCAAATGGACAAAGGAAGAAAATGTGCATATCATCCTCATCCGCACCACACCTAGAGCAAAGTTTTGCAATATGGACAGAAAACCTACCTGCACGAGTACTTGTAGGCATTGCCTGCCGAAGCAACCTCCAAGCAAAGGTTTGAACACTAGGAGCCATTTATTTGTCTTTTCCAACCTGGGTCAGGATGGTGATTGTCAGGGCATTAACTTGCCTGGGAGGGGGTACGCCTTCATCCAAGAAATTTGCATACCTATCTTGTAAGCACTTTTGGTGGAGCACAAGTTCATGTTCATCACAAAGAATAATATTTGTTTGCAATATAGTGTTAGCCATTTGTTGGTCGAAGAGTGAATTAACCAAAGCAGCATTCCAAGATTTCTGACTCGAAGTCCAAAGGTTAGGATATCTAAATTGCAGAGGCTAGACGATCAAGTGGTCATAAATATTTTCCCAATCCAAAAACCAAGGAGAGCTCTAGAGAGAAATGTTGCCCTTCGTTAGTTGATAGGAAGTGTGGGCTTTGAGGAAGGGTCATACCTTAATAAGAGATGTCCAAAAGGAAGACTTTGGAATGTTTGGATTAGCTCTCCAAATAGAAGAATCGGGGAAATATTTGGATTTAAGGATCATAGAGAGATGACTCTCAGGGTTTTCAGCTATCCTCCAAGCAGCCGAGAGAATGAGGCTTCTATTTACGGCATGAATGTTTTTGATCCTAAACCTCCTTATTTCTTTGGAGAACAAATATCCTCCCAGGATCTGAGGCATAAAGCTTTGGCATTTGGTTCATCTCTCACACATGTCCACCAAAAGTTTCAAATAACAGCAGTAAGTTTTGCCACGAATTTCTTATAGAACAAGATGTTGGAGATGCAATATATTGGGATAGAGGCACAAACAGAATTGATCAAGGCTAATCTAGTAGCATGATAAAGCTTATTAGTAGTGTAGCTGCTAAGTTAGGCCTTAAATTTGTCATACACAAAGTTGTAAGCAATAGCTCTATCTTTTGGAGGTAAGATGAGAGGGTGTCCCATATGAATGGAGCCGCAATCAATATCAGGAACCGGGAAAATATGTTTAATACTAGATCTAACGTTATAAGTAACATTTATGCTAAAGAGGATGGCGGGCTTGCTTCAATTAGGGTTTTGGCCAGAATCACCGCAAAAATGATCAAGGATCTATCTGATATGGGTAGCTTCATGAATATCAGTCCTACCATAAACTAAGAGGTTACCTGCAAACATTAAAGAGTGGATAGGGGGCAACTAGGGACCAAGGAAAGGTATGTGAGGTTGTTAGAGGACAAGAAGTCTTGTGGGTATAAGGTCAACTCATTAACTGCAAGAGCAAAGAGATATGGGGGTAGAGGGGAGCCCTGCCAAATACCCCAGCTACTTCTAAAACGAGCATAGGACTGGCCATTGATGATGACAGAAAAGCAGGGGAAGAGATACAAGCATGCACTAAGTTAATAGGGTCTCCCCTACTTGTGATAGACTTTTATCCTCTTGTCAATCAACTTTTGTTAAAGGGAGGTATATTCTTGAGAGTGTTGTCACTGCACATGAGACTATACATGAGCTTCAACACTGTGTAATTCCTAGGATTGTCCTTAAATTAGACTATGAGAAGGCCTATGACAGAATAAATTGGGATTTCCTTGTGAAAATGCTTTCCTCTAGAGGTTTTAGTAATAAATGGATTAGTTGGATCATGAGCACCATTCAAAAAAAATCCTTCTGTGGTAGGTTGAATGATATGAATGGTTCTCTATTTGTCAGAGGTAAAGGGTTGAAACATGGGGATCCTCTTTCCCCCATTCTTTTTAACTTGGTTGTTGATGTTTTCTCCAAAATGTTAATTAAAGCCTCACAAAATAATATTATATCTAGGGTTCCCCCCAATGTTGTTCCTGGTGGGATTATTAGCTTACAATATGCCGATGGTACCTTGCTATTTTTGGATCCTAGTTTAGATAATGCTAGAAATATCAAATGGCTCCTTTCTTGTCTTAACAATTTGTCTGGTATGAATTAATTTCAACAAATGTGATCTGATGACTCTTAATGTGGATGTTGAGGTCTCTAAGATGCTAGCCCAAATTTTCTACTGCAAACAGAGCTCTTTTTCTTTGAAATACGTTGGGGTTCTTTACATTTCACTAAGCTCCGTAGGAAGGATCTCCAATCTATATATTATAGACAAGATTATTTATAGGATACGTGGTTGAAGGGGAAAACTTTTTAGTTATGAAGCCAAGCTTGTATTGCTTCGTGCTTGCATTGCAAGCATTCCCACATATGTTATGTCCATTGTAAAATTTCCAAAAATCGGAAATTAAGGACATTACTTCTCAAATGGATCAATTTCTTTGGGGAAACCTTGGTGATGTTCATAAACACCATTTGGCAAACCGGGGGCTTGTGTCCCAAAAAAAATCCTTTGGTGGTTTAGGTATTCCAAATTTGAGGGAACCTAACATGTCATTGATTGCATCTTGGTCTAGGAGATATTTTATGTTCAAAACAAAAACTGGATTTCTCTGGTGAATTATAAATATCATACTAACAAGCCTAATATTCTCTAGTCAAAGGGAAATGTGGGTTCTCCTTTCTGGAAAGGCCTTACTCAGGCCATGGTTGGGTCCAGGCCTTTCTATAGGTGGAATCTAGGTAGTGGTGTAATTTTTACTTTTGGCATGATGTTTGGGCCGGACATTCTTCTCTAAAAACACAATTTTGGGACTTGTTTAACCTCTGCCAATATCAAAACTCCGTTGTGGGCCAGATGTGGGATGGCCATGTGCTTAAACTAACTTTCAGAAGATGAGATGCTTCTGTGTTGGAGAACTGGGATAATCTTAAAAGTATTACTTCCTCCATTCCCTTATACAAGGCCACTTCGTTTTTCGTGTTAAACTTTGACTTATAAAGTTGGTCAACAAAATATGGATTATATGTCATAAAAAATATATCATCGGAAAGTTCTTTGAAATGTGCATCAAATGCCATACTTTTTGTGGCATATAACTCACTTTTTATTGTTGAAATTAATGGTCAAAGTTAGAATTAAAAATATGAAGTGGCCTTGTATAAGGGAATGGAGGGAGTATTAGCAAACATATTCAAAGCAACGAGGCAAGGCATGTTTGGACCATGAATGCCTCTGGGGGTTATTCCACTAAATCCTTCTATATAAGCAAATCAAATGGGGTGAGGTTTCTACTCGGGATAAATTCTGGAAAATAACAGTCCCCCATAGATACTTTGTCTAGTTAATGATTCACAATAAAACCTTGACTATTTAAGCAAAAGACAACATCTCAATGATTTGTCATGTCTTTTCTGTTGTGAAAATGAAACAGTTGATCATCTTTTGTACTATTGCAAAAACTGTATGGACAGATGTTGCTATGCTTTTGGGTTTTCACCTCCTAATAATATAGATGAACTTCCTGCTTTATGGGATAGAAATAATAAGAAATCTGTTATAGGTATGGCTTTGGTTGCTTCATTTGGATCGTATGGACCATGCGAAATGACTTGTGCTTTCAGGGAGCTGTGTGGAGGGATTCCCGGATTATTTTGTGAAGGGCAAGCATGCTTCTTCATCGCTGTACAATAATATGCTCGGATACACAATCAAGACTGATGAAGGAGTGTCTGCTACTTCCGGATCGAAGAAGAGCGGAACTTCCGAGGATCGCCTGGTGAGGGACAATAACAAGAGCAACCTGGAAGATCAACTTAGCTTCTTTCTACGAGCCCATTCCAGCTAAACAGTTATCATGTACTCCCTCCGTCCCATAATATAAGAGCGTTTTTTGACACTACACTACTTTGGCTTGCTCGAGCGCTGTCAACAGTATGTCCTTTGTTGCCTCGTTCTAATAAAATGGGACAGAAGGAAACCCCTTTTCGCCAAAAAAAAAAAAGTCCGAACGCCTTTAGATGTTCATAGCCAGCATATTGCAAGTACAGGACATATTACGCGCCACTGTTTTTTTTTTTTACTAGGCTTTATCAAATTGCGCTTTCCAGGAGAGAAAAATATGATAATAGTACATAGTAACGTCTCGTATCCAAAATTACGCTATGCAGCCGCTGATAAACATCGCAAAGAATCTGGCATTGTGCACCTACTACGGTCTACACGCACTGCAGTCTACAGGTACAGCAGCAGAAGGACGCGCCACCGCCTAACGTTTTCCGTCTTGAGCGCTCAGGGAGGCGTTCTTGATGTTGTTGTTGCAGACTTATTCCACTAACTGTGTTGTACAAAACAATCATCTGCCTCCTCGTCCAAAACGGCCAGCTCGACTTGAGGTCGGTCCGTCCGTCAGTGGCTGGTCGCCAGGGCAGTAACCAGCAGGCCGAAGACGAAGAACGGTTGCGCGCTCGCCTGCATTTAAGCACAGTAGTAAGATGGTGACAGCGTTAAGCTTGCAATTTTAGAAGAGGGGGCGGATTGGACAGGAAGAAAGAGAATGCATGTGAGAGACGGTGACTGAAGCGTGGCGCACCTGGTATTTGACGTCGTACTTCACAGGGTCCTTCAGGAAGTACTGGAACTGCTCCAGGAAATTAAGGATTAGAGTGTACAGAACATAAGTGAGAACGGTTCAGTTTGTTAAGCAGGCCAAACAAAAAGTTAATTTTCCATGAAATTTTCTGTGCACAAATAGAATGTGAAGACGTATGCGTGGAACTTTTTTCAGAATTTTTGGACAATTAAAAATAGGTTTTTCAAAGTGGGTTCATATGCACATGGGTTCATCCATGACTTTCTCGGCAAGATCTTCTATAGTTTTCATGTTCTTATAAGAGCTAAAGGTCAGTCTCCCTCTCAAAAAAAAAAGAGCTAAAGGTCAGTCTGACAAGCCTTGCAGTTATAGATAATGCTGTTGTTCATAACTCTAAATGATTTCAATTATTTGGTTTGATGGCGTGAATAGGAAATTTCTGAAAAAAAGGGAGCATCTTCTGAAATACAACGAGAAATAATAATATCCAAGGTCCAAAAAGATTGGTCAGCTCACCTGCAAGATCACCTGGGGAATTGTCAGTCCAACTAGTGCCAGGGCATAATACAGCTTGCCAGTGCTCAGGAGGTAGGCTGAAAATGGAGTTACAAGATTAGGATAAGTTCCAAACATATATTCGGGATAGATAGATAGATAGCGAATGAACGTAAGTTTCCTGTGATCCCTAATTTATACCGGTAGATTGTAGAACAATTCAGGCACTCTTGTTCGTCTCAACAGAAAAAGAGCAAATAGTTATATTAAAGCAAGCTTTGGGTGTATTTGCCAACGTCTGAAACTTTCTGGTAATGCTCAACAACTCTTCTTTTCTTTGCATTAAACACATCATGTGTTACTATAACTAACAGTAACTGCATTCCAAGGTTCCGTGAAAGCTTCCATCATTAGGTTGGAAATTTGAAGTGCGACCCATTCCTTTTTAGGCAAAAAGTATAATTTCTTTTCACAGCTAGCAAATGACAGTTGCATAAATCCATGAATCACTTAATCATATGTAAAGGAAATGACTGAAGTAAGTCTTGAAGGAAGAAAGATATGGCAAAACTGTGACTTTACCTGCAACAGATAATTGAGTGATGTCGATTGCTCCGACACATATCCATTTTGCAGTGTCCATACCAAAAGCAACAGGAAGTGACTACAAAAACGTAAAATGGTAAACAGATATGCCGTGACAACAAACCTAAAATACAGATGGGAAGAATAATAACCTGAAGTCCCAGAGTTCTATCCCCCTCAATACTCTTAAAATCATTTACGATGGCAATCCCTAGCTACAAAGCCAGGAAAAACAGTCAGCGGTCATGATGACATACATGATTGCAAACAAGCAAACAGATCATGAAATATAAATACCCCAGCTATGCTGTACAGAGTAGTTAGGACAACAATATCAGGAGTAAGAGTTCCAAATAACGCCTGGCCAGCCCACCTGCACAAAAGATATGGGGATTTTACGGTAACTTAGTAGAGTAATTCTGGTTCTAGAATCCTAATATGGAGTTCATCTTGCCTAATAATCTCGATGCATCTTATATCGTTTAGCAGAAACTAATTAAGTCCTAGCAGAATTCAGAAATTCCCACCCGACAGCCAGACGGTGCCGTGAGCCTCAGGCCACACGTGCACTTCAGATGGAAAGTGGTAGTGGTGTATGTCTTGGAGCCAAGTGAATTGTCTGATGCACATACCACGTGGTATTTGGTTGAGTATTAGATAAATGTGATTAAATAACTTCGGTAGTCAATAACTAAACTACCAAGAGCTGAGAGAGAGAGAGAGAGAGAGGGAAGGAGGAGGGATTTGTGGTTCCTCAATCAAGGGTTAGGGTTGCGAGGGTTGGTAAGTGACAGTTGTGATGGGACTGAATGCAATATGTTATCATTAACGAAAGTGCAGTCCCTTCTACTTGGTGTTGTAGTCTGATAAAATCCAAACCAATTTGTCCATTAAATTGAAAATAATGGACAGTCCACAATATTTGTGGCTACCATAAATGAGCCAATATATATAGATGCATCTTCTTACATATTATAGTATTGGTGATATCCAACAGAACATTGTATATTCAACATGAAAAAAAATATTCACAGCTTTGATCATACCAGGGCAAACCAATGTAACTCGCACCAAGAGCAAAGTTTCCTATCCATCCGTTCTGCTTGAGCTGAAATGCGTAATAATAGAACATGAACATTTTGTTATCAAAGAGTTCATGGCACGTGGTGTACTATGCTAACACAAGATGCAGAGTGCATGGAACACAAGTACTTAAGTACCTTGAGAGGCGGTGCTGAATATATGTAAGAAAGCAAGGACCCACCCAGAGCAAGGTAAAAAATAATAGGAAAATCATGCCCTGCCTGTAATGAAACAAGAGTATAAGCAAAGAAGGAACACATCTTCAACCTCTTAGTATACTAAAGTAAGTCTTTTCGAGACTTACCCATACGTCTAACAAAGCACCCAACCCAAGACCTGCTAACAATAATACCCAGATCTGAGTAATTACCTGGATCAAATCAACATCATTAGTAAGACATGGCAATTCTCAGTGGATGTCTGACATCAGCCTTTAGAATTAGATCGGACGATCGGAAGCTCGTCATTATCATGAAACCAATTTGGTTTGGAACGTTCCACAGTAGTTTGTAGCAATACATACTTCTCATCGTCTCAAGGAAAACAAATCCCCTTGGATAAAAAGGTCAATTTAAAAAATGGGTTTCAAACAGTAAAAGCACAACAATTTCAAGCAAAGTATCACATCAATCAAATGGCCATCTAGGTAACCGCAGACTCTAATAAGAACAGAACCCGCATGACTACCATTAAAACGAAGCAATTATGGGGACAGGCAAGTTATGTGTTTTGATGTTTTGAACAAAAAAATGGAAAATGAGGGAGAGCCCCCAGCCTCTGGATCAATTGATGCATTCAGCCATCTTTATTAAAAAGGTTATTGCACAGTATCTTGCTCCAAAATAATATCAAATAATCCAGCAGTATATTTTAAATGAGATATTGGACTTTTGACATGAAAAATGCATTGTCTATTGTTGATAATGACCTTAAAACGTAAAGACAAAGTCCCTGTGTAGCTTTCTATGAACGGTGTAGCATCCTAAGAATTGATGTCTCTCATTCATGTATCATCACTGGATAATACGGCAAATAAAAAGGGTCAACTTATGATATAAATATGCTTACAGTATTTATTGTAAGAAAATATAAACAAGTACATGCGAAAACGAATAAGAAAAAGGATATATAGACACAGATAACTAAACTTCTTGTAAGCATATGGTACATGGTTATGACAGCAATATGTTTGAGATGTCTGCTTAACAGTTATAGAAGTCATAAAGCATTCTCTAACAAATAATTGGAAAGGAAATACTAGGATATTCTACAGTGATTATTTTATGAATAAGGAAGGAGAAACAATATGACACATTGCTCAAAAGATAATATTCTCTTACTCAAGATCATATTTTCTTGATGATGCAATAAACTTTGCAATAAGTGTGGCTGCATGCATCTATGATGCAGCGGCTGGGGGTAATAAAAGCCTCCGTTATCTAAAAAAAACTCCTCAAAAAATAAGAAATCAACAAGTTCCTTTTATGCATGTAGACTCTACTGACAGAAGCATGTTGGATTTTGCCCAAGGATCAATCACATAAAAAATCACCAACACATCTGCACGAAAATCTCTTCGTCAGGCACGCATTGTGTCTCTCTTCTTTTTATTTATTTCCCCGCCTAGCATGCAATCTCACAGCCCTTGTGCACGTATATATAGGACCAGAGCTAGCTAAAGCTAGACCTACTCGATTTAGGAGACTTAGTAGTTAGCACAACTCGGACTCGAATTACTACTGAGTACTGACCAACACGTAGACCTATACTCATATCCCATGCAACTAGCACCAAGGCATGGAAACCAACTCCAACACACGCCCGCTAGAAAACTAATCGGACCAGTATTACTTAGACTTACTGCAAGCAAACACAAATCTGACTATAACTCAACCGGACTGCATTTGAGGCAATATTGTTTCCAAAAATGCATGTACACACATGTCCAAGTAGTCAGATATCAAGCTCAGTGTTTGTTCGCTGTTAATTTATGATGGCTTAAAGATGGATCTAGTGGTATGATGACATGGTTCACATTTTAAGCTCATTGGTTAAAAAAATACAGTAATCTCACTCCCTGAGACGGTCATACCTCATTTTCTGATATAGCTCCTGAAGGAATAGGACGATAAGGCTCATTAATAGCATCGATGTCTCGGTCGTACCAGTCATTAATTGTCTACAAGCAATAGTTTTTAAAGCTGACATATTCTTTAGTACAAATAGTTTTCCAGGAAACAATATGTGAGGTTATAAAATATGAATAGAACAAACACAATGAATCTAGAGTAAACCTGAGTGTATCCTGTAAGACATGGACCCGACATTAGCATGCAAACAATAGATTTTGCAACATCTTCAACTGTCCAGTGGAAATTTCCTAAAACATGAGAAGTTCAAATAAGCAGAAGCAATTGAGCATAGTAGTTGCATTGTATGCCAAGAGGAACATCATTCATGAGCACAGAAGGCGTGATGGTATTGTATTTTCATCCTAAACCCTAGATGTTCTAGACTTCGGGCAAGAGGGGAGAAGAGTATTGTTGAGTTTCCATGTGTTGTTTTGTTGCAGAAACTGGGTGAAGTTTCCTGTGTACTTGAAAATCAATATTCATCCTAAATCAATATTCAATTCTTTGGTCCACTCCAAAATAAATAAATGTGACTAGGGATAGTGAGAGAATATATGTAAGCCCACAGAGCGTATCGATACCATTGCTCTAAATAGGTTTTCACCCCTCTTTATAAATAAAGCCACACGGCTGAACGACCATTGCAAGCCAGTACAAGTGCACAACTTCAATCGCCCGGTCAACAACTTCTTTGCTGCAGGGGTGATGCACACATTTTACAGATGACTAGCAAATCTAAGGAATGTAGCAGAATATATCAACGCTGCACCGCATATGGAAAAATACAGTTGTCCAACTCCACTTAAGTAAAAAGAATCATGTACAGATAAAATCATAATAGGCGATAAAGCATACCGGAGGCAGCTGCTCCACAAAGCACTCCCCAGACAAGCGGAGGCCATGTCACTGGCTTAGTAAGTTGAAGACGGATCTTCCATATGTTCTATATGCAGCATGATAAAGAGGGGGGTTAATGAGCAAAGTATCATTTCTAGTCCCTGCACAAAAATAGCTAGATTGCGATTAGTCTTAGCTCAAAGCTAGTATCATGCAATGCTCGCATGTCATCATAAGCAGAAATTGCATAAAACATACTTCTCCAGGTGAAATTCATAAATTTCAGCATCCACAGCCAGGCACATGCCCAACCAACACATTGGCTGCATGCTGAATCCCCAATTCAACACATGCCCGCCCGACCAACCAACCAACTAACAAACCACTCCGATTTGGATTCATAAATATGTTTGAGATGGGAAACCAGTTCACGGGAACAGATTAATGACTCACGTCTTCTTGCTTGGCGCCCTTAATTCCTAGCAGCTGGTTGAAGCTTGACCCTGCCGCTGGCGCCTTCTCCGGGACCTTCGGCTTCGTTGCTACCGTGCCCAACCCACCAAAACAAATCACGCGTTAGAACTTCAACCGAAACGCCCGGGAATCAATCCCAGAACAAGCTGAACTTCGTAAGGAACGGGCGCTCACTTTCTTTAGCGTCGGCGTCGGCCGCGCAGACCACCGGGAACGGCCGCCGCCCTGCGAACGGAACTCGTATGCGTCAGCACAACACGCGGCAGCATACATACACAGTAAATTAGTAAGCGGGAGAGGAAGAGGGTACGGCTGAGGGTCAGAGAAGGAGGCGGTAGGGAGAGGAAGCGGAGAGGGGGGCGGAAGGCGGCGGAGGAGGAAGATGTGGCGGCGGCGGCGGCGGTGAGGAAGTGGGAGGTGGCCATTGGGAAGCTGAGAAGAGGAGCCAGCCGCTAGCTGTTTGGACTTTGGAGTGGACAGTGGGAAGTGGGAGGGGAGGATAACGCCGGCGCGGTTCGTGCCTCTTGGCCGGCTTTGCCCGCCCAAGCCTAGAATTTGGACCAGGTCTTTTCACCCAGGATTCTACACAATACAGATTCTGAAAAATTCTCCCACAATCTGTTTCTCCCAGAATCTATCGTCGAGTTCTTTTCGGAGATTGTAGTTTGAGATTCTGGAAAGTGTTGTGTGTTGAAATGTCTGGACTACCCTTAGACAGAAGTTGTTTCATGAATTGTTAACAGTATGTTGTTTCTAACAGTAACGAAAGTGATTCACGAATGTCATAAAAAGTGCTAAATATTACAATGGATTTAAAGTTTTGTTCATTATAAAAAAGTCCATAAACTAAAAAAAAAAAAATCTCAAGGTACGAGACTAGTAGCAATCGCCTCACGTGTTGCGTTCATGGTACCATCATTTTCTGGTAGTAGAGCGTTGGCACCTGTAAATGGCAATGGAGGTTGCACGTATGCATCATTGTCAAACTTGTCAAAATGCTCATCACGTAACTTGCTATCACGGATCCAATTGTGAAGACACATGCATGCAGTGACAATCATCTTTTTGGTCTCCGGTTTGTACCGAGGTATGCCTTCGAGAATTCGGCATTTCATCTTCAGAACACCAAATGTTCATTCGATGACATTTCGCAAAGAAGAATGTCGATGGTTGAATGTCTCATATCTCCCAACTGGCGGGTGTTGTTGGAAATCTGGTACATGGTATCATTGCC
>CBMN010753045.1:0-10139 GCA_000582825.1 Hordeum pubiflorum
AGTTATAGCATAGAATATAAACTCTTAACTATGAATATGGAAATATAATAATANNNTATTATTGCCTCTAAAGCATATTTCCAACAGTGAGTTCTTGCCCCCAAGGCTCAGGGGGCGAACCCACTTGGACCTTCCAGAAGTTTTCGGAACCTTCTAGAATCTTCTAGGGCCTTTCATGACCTTCTAGGACCTTCCCGAGCACTTTGGGCACATTCACGGCGTTACCGGGACACTCTCAGAACCTCCTGGAACACTTTTGAGGTCATTGAATGTTCCAGTGCACAATTTATCATTCTCTTTTATCTTCTAGTTCTCCAACAAACCACTAGTCGTTAAGCGTGTGGCTCTACATGTTCAATAATACATGGACATGACCCAAAACACCTTCCAGTTAATAATTAACACCGAGATTTGGACACCCTTGATAATTCTCACATACTCACGAAGATGTTTATCGAGCAAACCTTTTGTTTCCGCATATAATTTCCTTTGCTTCGTGATACTTTACAAACCCAAGGCGAGACTTTTATCGGTATCCTTGTGAAGCAACTATTTGATTAGTATACCAAGTTATCCTTATTGTCGGTTTTGTTCTCGTTTACGTAGCTACCCTCATGATCCCCATCATGTTGTGTATACTAGATGATGATGGACACCGTAATACCGAGTGGGGTCGGATATTATCTCTCCATCGTCGAAGGAGCAAGTACGAGTCTTGAATCATCAAGCACCTTGACATACTTTTCTGATTACCGATAAGCTACCTTTATGATCTCCCTATTACTGGAAACATTTGACAACCCCAAAGTAACCATCCGGTATGAAGGTCTATGATAATCTTATGCTCTAAGAACGTAAGGAAACATAATGTTTAATATGATAATACTGATAACATAATGACGATGGGATCTTGCGGTATATCATACGTTTCAGTGTATTGAACACCATTGTTCTGTGCACAATGTGTTCCATTATTGCCGACGTCCTTGTTACTTTAACAATGCCCTATGATCAAAAAAGCATGACCTGCAATACATGAGCTATGAGCTAGTGTTAGAGGCTCTACTAGGGATCTATTTGGTGTTTATGTTTTCACACATGCAACTGTATTTTCCTCTAAATCTCACATTCAAGAACCATTGCAATTATAGCATAAAAATATAGACTTAATTACAAAGATGAGCATAAAATAATACTTTATTATAGCCTCTAATACATATTTCCAATAGACACTGATACATTGTACGTTGCTGGGGTGTGGTTACTTGCCTCTATGGTTGGCTCGCATGTGCTTTTCAGCTAAAGCACACGTCATATGTAATAAGCACCACCTTTTCCTTCATGTCTAAATCCTGCTTTTTCTATAAAAAAAAATATATGGAATCCATGATCCTATCCTATTTTTGAACTCATTTTTGCATTCAAAATTATTTCCTTTCGCAAGAGCACTCGAACATAGATTAAAGATGTTTGGTTCTTCGCTCGCCAGCCGCAGTCACTAATAACAAGTAGTGTCACATGCTAATTTTCCTTTGAATGTTCATTCTGAATTGAATGCCATAAACAAATCTCATACTTCAAACTTTGAACTACTTGAATATGGAGCTGTAATTCGTAGCTTAGAGATAGGTGCGACAACCACGTCATTGGCAGTAGTGAGCAGAGGTCAAGAAGAAGACGAAGCGGTAAGAGCAATTACAGAGTAAGCAACGGCTCATCAAACCTTTCTGTTTTGGTTATAGCTTAAGCGGTTTGTTTTCAATTAAGGTACTCAAGGAACCTTTTCTCCTGAAGACACAGGTTTCATCCAATAAAAGATAAGGACGACACTGTCACAAGGAAAAACACTGAATCCAGCTTGGTTCGCAACCTAGTGATCAACAATGATAAAGCCACAAAAAGATAGACCCCACGAACGAAGAACGTCGCGATAACTTCTAGTCTGGAGACGAGCAGCACCCAAATCTGTACATTTTGCTCCAAAAAGGAGAATCTGGTGTTTTGTCATGCGAGCAACACGGATTGATTATTTGTAAGTCGTCCGTGAAAAGTTTCCGCGTCAGTCAAATTTTCCAGACAACAACTCTTCTCCCTCTTCCTCTTCCAGCCATCCCTTCCTAGCGAGTCTATCTCCTTCTCAAATCTCAACCCCGCCCCTCGTTCATACGCAACGTCAGGCGAACCTTGCCTCCAACAAGGGCCTGACAAGCCCTCGACGGCGACGTCCCACTTTGAGTGTGATCGTTGTTTAATACAAGCGGATTCAAAACAAAAGCATGTGAAACCCTGAGAAAGTCATGGATGAACCCATGGGCATATGAACCCACTTTGGAAAATCTTTTTTTAATTGCCCAAAAAATCTGAAAAATGTTTCACGCATACATCTTCACATTCTATTTGTGCGCATAAAATTTCGTGAAAAAATAACTTTTTGTTTGGCCTGTACAAAAAAGACAAAAATATGTCATGGAATGTTATTTAGGAGCACTGAAATTTGTCTTTTTTGAATAGGCAAAATAAAAAGAGATTCTTTCACAAAACTCTGTGCTGCACAAACATGTTGCGAAGATGCATGTGTGGAATTTTGTTTTGATTTTTTTGACATTTTCAAACACGTTTAAAATGCATTTTAAAAAAATGAGTTCATATGCCCATGGGTTCAGGACGTCCACACTCGTGAAACCCTTCCTCTCTTATGTCGACCACTCTGCGGCTCACTTTCTTATCCATGAAAACTGATTTAAGTAAAGTTTAATTTCAGAGAACCCACAAATAGCCCGCACGATTTAGGAATGAATCCTGGTATAATAGTATTCTCGTAATTCAAGAGGTTTACAGCCTCAAGGCCAAGGAGCATCACAAAAAAAAACTGAACTCCCCGTGGAAAAAGGGGGATCAGAAGAGAGAAAACCCGTCTATCTACTAGTACAAAAATACAAATACGTCCAGAAGTCAACCCTTGTAAATATAGAGCCCCTGCCCCTGAGACATTAGAAAAGTATATACGGGAGCCAGCATTTCTAATGTTCCAAGGGTCATTGACTTGTCGAGCAGCTCAATACAAATATTGAACTACAAAATTTTGTATGGTTCAGACGCAAATTCCTTCTGTTCAACTTAACTTCCAAAGTCAACCACCACGGGGAATCCCACGGCGAGCCCAAGCATGGCGCAATCGGCTGGCTCCTCCTCCAGTGCCGGCTCGTTCAGGTCGAGCGTCAGCTCGGCCGCCGCCGCAGCCTTCTTGTTGCCGTCCTCGTTCGGCCCGAGGCCGAGGCCGAGGCTGAGGCCAAGCCCGACGCCGTCCCCTGCAGCCGCAACGGCGCGGTGGCGGCGCATGTGGCCGCCGAGCGCCTGGCCGACGGCGAACTCGAGCCCGCAGATGGAGCAGCCGTGCACCTTGGGCTTGGGCGGCTCGGTGCCGGCGCCGTCCGCCAGGCGCGGCTTCTTGTGGCTTGCGCGGTGCCCACCGAGCGCCTGGAAGGACGGGAAGCGCCGGTTGCAGGTCTTGCACTCGAACACCCTCTCAGGCGACGAAGGCCCGTAGTGGGCATGGTGCTGGTGGTGGCCGGAGAAGAGCAGCAGGATGCGCGCCATGTCGCCGCTGTCCAGGTCCAGCAGGCTGACGGAGGTTGATTCGGCCTGCTGCCTAGACCTCTTCCCATGGGCCATCAGTCAGTCCAAGAGCAGAGCACTGAGCACGAAATCAGAAGACAACTGAGACAAAGCTAGGAGAAGGGAATAGATCGAGGCTGATGGATGGATGGGCAGGTGCTTTTGGTTGGATGGGTCCGAATGAGTGAGAGGAAGAGAGGATCTGGCGCGTATTTATAGCTAGAGAAGTCCACTGTTGCATGCCAAGTGCGATCGATTTTCTTAATCGATCAACCTTTGGTTTGTCAAGGCGCGCCATCGAGGGTCGGGGCCGCGGTTAGTTGGGCCGCACGTCCATCGGTGGCCCCAGCTGAGCCGCCGCCGCCGCGCGGCGAGCCGAAACCGTTCGATCTGGTTGCGCTAGAGATCAAAGCCGCGCCGTTGCGCTACTACTTCCATCGTTAGCTAGCTCGTCTCGTACCGCGCGTGCGTGCGCGTACTTGTTACGAACGAGGCCATAGATATGGTGTGGCGCCACTGGCCGTGTGCTGACTGTCGACGGTGGCTTTTTCGTTCGGGTCCCATTCCAAGTGAGCCCGATGCTTTTCCATAGGATGGCAAGCAAGCAACTGGGACTGCTACTAGCTAGCTGGGAAGAGTGAGGGCTCTGAATTCCTATGCCCACTGATCCCGATCGATCACCCATGAGCGCCCACGGTTTGCGGCGCTACACCTTTCGGTGAGAGAGACGTGCGCTTTCGATCCCGATCCTTTTCATGGTCGTTATTTTGTTGGTGCTGCCAAAGATCCTTTCCATGGTCGTTTGATGTGACTGTGACTCTGTGAGAGCTTTGATTTGTGCCCCATTCGTCGAAAAGATAGCGAATATAGATAGGGTCTCTCCTTCCATTGGCCTACTCTACCAACTTATTTGTAAGATTATTGCTAGATCCGGTACCAGTCTCCGCTAAATAGATCCGGTGCCAGTCTCCACTGCAACAAAAGATATTCAGATTTCAGTTAAGCTCCAGCCACCTCCAACTGTAGCACACCGTTTCTTTGCCGCAACGTGGTATGCATAATTGGCAGTGGTCCAGCACGAACCCATGCGTCCTGTGCCAGGACAAGGAGGCGCGCTGAGACTTTTTTTTTTGCATCAGAGGAATTAAAAATGAAAATTGTTTATGACGCTCGTCAGAACTGGCCTAGCAGATGTACACCAACGACTTCATTCGCTTCCAATAATTGAGACGACAACTTCGGAAGCTAAAATCATCCCACTCTGAGCGCGGGAGAAAAATAGTGCACATTTCGGCCGCTGACATCGCCTGCTACAAACAGCATATTCTTGCTCTACACTGAGAAGTCAAAGCATATAAAAGGCTTGTACGTCTGTGGGCTTTGCTCATCATGTAATATTACAAGAGTTGAAGTTAAGTAAGATCCGTTACCTAATTTTATATCAAGTCTGTACCTTGGTCAACACTTCGAGGAGGAAGAACCAACTAAACAGAACTAGTAAGCCGTTGCACGGTGGTTGGTTATGATAGTTGTACTTTCTACTCATTTGAGCTTTGCATTCCTGAGTGCAAGCCAAGACTGATGATTATGGTAGGGCGATTGCTTCACTCCTCACAAAAAGGCCAACCAGGGGCAAAAGCAAGAAAGCGGGTGCTTATACTCAGTCCCATATTCTAAAGGGCAAATCTTTCAAGAGCAAACGCAAGAAGAGTGATGCCATAGAAAAGGCCCCCATCTCCTGCCTTCTCCCAGTAAAAGATTAGAGTTCCTCTGCTGCCGCCGGCGTTGCCATAGGTCCGTCTCGTCTCCGGTGGCTTTAGGGCACCACGGTGGATCCCAACCCTCGCTGGGAGGGGGGGGCTGTTTTTAGACATTTCTTTGATGTCATAGAGTTTGTGTCATGCTCAGGAAAGCAAGACGTCGGCGGCTCCCTGAAGTTGCGTTAAGGTTCTTGCCGCCTAGCCCCTGTCCCGGTGGTGTGTCTAGCATTGTTCGTGGGCATGTGGACGTGTGTCTTCGGTGGATCCGTCTTTGGTGGATCTATTTGGATTTGTTCGTCCTTCATCTACGTTCGTTTGTCTTTAGATTGGATCCTTTCGATTTACGCTACTCTTCATTGACGACCATTGCTGTTCTGGTGCATTCGTCCTATGGGGCATTAGCATGATGAGTTCCCGGCCGTTTACTACAACAAGTTTTGCCTGAACCTGACGAGGAAGGAGCGATGACGACGGCTCGCCATTGGCTCGCTTCAGTGCTTGTAGTCGTTTCTAGGTGGTCTACGAATCTGGATACAATTTTTATTTTTTCTGGTGTTCGTTGTACTGTCATGATTGAAGATGAATAGATCGAAAATTATGCCGTAAAAAAGATGTTTAAAATAGGAAAGGCGCCGGCGGCTGCATGATCTATGGCTTGCATTCTCTTGGCCCGGCATCATGGTCTGGGCTGTTACTGTCGATTTGGTGGTATCGATATATTCAGTCGAGCTGTTCTTGTTGGGGTTTCATTGCCATGTAGAGTGTCGAGGTTTGCAGTTGCCGTCCATTGAGGGCATTTTGTTGGGCCACATGTGTGATTGTGGGGTTTCATGCATTGAGTGTGGGTTGTCAGTGTCAGTTTTTGTCCGATTTTTCGTTAATTAACCGGGCAACTCTCTTATACTTAATTAATCGATGAGGCAAATCTATTTCCTTTGATTTAGAATGAAAAAGGATGATTTATTCAATTGGTAATAACATTTCGTTTATAGTGAGACATTCTTGTTTACTTTTAAGAACATATAACAACTAAGATGTTTCAAGCAACCACGGTGAGCTATGATGTTCATTTAGTAGTAGAAAGAACTGTCTGGCTAATGTTGGAAACCGGACAGAAGACAATATAATTATATGAACACGTCCAACTAACTAAAGTAGGCACCGGGTTGATACACGACATGATGCAACAAACACAATGGATAGACGCGGACGAAAAAAGCAAAAACATATGGATAGACAACTCTACCAAACACAGTTGCACCATGCCACTTCAGGACAAAAGCAAGGTCTTCTATGGAAAGAGTCGACGTGGGATGCTCTAGCAGTGTCGAGGGAACCTCAATTCAAGAGAGCCCCGCGCTATCTAAGGTGCCTGGCACATCAAAACCAAAGCCAACAACAACAACCTCGTTGCCCCATGACACGAGACCAACAAGGTTGGCCATGTGCAACCCGTGGACATCACCGTTCACAATTCGCTACCATGACACTCATAACTTGACATGAAATTGCAACAGCACATGACCTGACCACGTCCCAACAGTTCGCAGACCATGGCAATCCTTAGCAGCCAACCCCCTCCCCATGAGCTTGAGCCGCTAGCACCAACGTATTTGCGTTGTTGAATAGATGCAAACTATAGAAGCACCAGCAAGTACGATACAAGCGTCAATCATGTGTGAGCATCGCGACGCCGCCCCCCTACTAGACATCACTTTGTTGCACCACCAGCAATGCGACACCATCGCATTTTCGCACCTGTGATATCAGCCACACCACGTTATGTGACGAGGAGGCTTACCACCACCATGTTAACTGCTCGTGGTAGCGGTGGAGGGGATAGGTTGGGGATGGGCAACATCATTAGCTAGAGTGTCCAACTAGATTGCCCAAACCGGAGAGACACGTACAAGTATTGTATAGGTGGATGGTCAATGTGTATCATGTAATAACAAAGTTTATGTGGTTAATCGAGGTGTTTGTGCGGTCACTCTCTAGCCTCTTCACATGAATCAAACAATGGATTTGTCTGTACAAATGTCCCAATAATAAGATGGAATGTTCTTTCTATTGTATAATCCATATTCCAATAGCCTAGAGTCTGCCGAGGTGTAGGTCCATATACCATTCTTCATACTAGGTTGATTTTCTAGCCAGCGTTCGAGTCACATACACAACACCTTCTTACGATGTACAAGATGAGTTGATGACTCATTTGTAATCATGTGGGTCCGTTGGCCCTCGCATGATATAATATAGTCACTACCATGCTCAAATGGTCTATACCACTGTTGTTGTTGTTTTTGTGCTGGAGGGGAGGTGGGGGTGTTGATCTATTTCTAGCTTTTTTGCATTAGTTGTTTTGATTTTAACAGAAGATGTTTGTTGTGACCGTTTACTCCATGAGTCTAATTTACTTAAGGCCTCTTGGATTCAAAGGATTTCATATGAATTTTCAGGGATTGTAATGCTTCAAATAATTTATATGTTGGCCCTTTAATTTATATGATTGAACCCAACAAGAACTTTACTGAGGATTCTTTTGTACTATATTTTTTAAGAATTTTAGCTTCCACTTAAACCTCTTGGAGAGAATTCTTTATTTTTTGTGTGTTCTCAAACTAACTACTCCCTCTCTTCCGGTTTATAGGGTTTATCTCGAAATTTTAGTTTTTCACTTTTATAAGTCTCAATTTGATTGTTCTTCATCACATGTTCATATTTTAAGGTGCATTAAAACGTTGAGAACATTGACCAATGCATGTTAAAGTTTTTGTTCATGCATGCATGCATTGCAATTACTGCATTGGTAAATACAATATTTTGAGTAAAATGAGCACATTAATTGAGTATTTTTGCAAACTAGGAGTACAAAAATTATTTCATCACTCACGAGTCATGATCGACCTTGATTGGTGAGATTTTTGAATTGAGCCCTATAAATCAGAAGGAAGGTAGTAAATCTTATAGGATAAAATGGGCATGACATTGCAATCTTACATTTTTACAATCATACGAATCAAAGAGACCCGCGAGTGCTTTACGGAAGGAAAAAAGAAAAACTTGTGAGCAGGCACTGACACCTTGCATATTCAGACAACTTGTGCTACTATTGTAATGTGGCTTGTGGCTGCGGAGTGCGAGAAGAGAAAGCCTGCGCTCGTACGCAGGCAGTGACGTCTTTTTCCAACAAATTATTGGTGCCAAGGCCAAGTTGTTCATGCAGTTGGGTTAGGGGGTAGCTCAGCTCAGAGTTGTTCTAGTGTCAAGCTCCTGTCGCATACATTTTGTGAATTATTCAACCAAAGTTCATCTTCACGTTTTTCCTTGGTACCGATCCACAGAACACACGAACAGTTGCACTTCTCACGGTTTTACAGTGTCAATTCAGTCCCACTCATACAGTATTACGCAAGTAAAATGAAAACAAGCTTTGTAGTACAGACAAACAAAAGATCGTCTAGATTAATTGTTTCTGAACTAAATGAAAACAAGCTTTGTACGGGAAATCCAATCGGCTCCCGGGAGCACGTGCTCCTGCGCGCGAAAAATAATTTTTCAAATGTCAAAAAAATCCCAACAAAATTTATATGTATTTGTAGTCACATTCAAATGTCACCTGCAAAGTTTTAGGCAAAAAGGTTAAACATTGTGGCCTATGCAAAAATAACAAATTTGAACACCAAATGTTATCCCAAAATGTCACCCAAATTTATTTATTTCACCGACGAAATACTACTGCTCGGTTTCATATGAAAATTGTCAAGCATGTTTGTGACAATGGCACGAACATCTACAAAAAAAATTGGAATTTTTCAAAAACATTTTGTGACATTTTTTGCGATACTGTTCATCCGGGAGCAAATGCTTCCGGGATCCAAAACGCCCCTCCCGCATTGTATAGACTTTGCCTCGGTTGGATATATGCTCGAAAACTGATGCATCTTATATTCTGAAATCGAGGGAGTATGTATTAATGTCTATTGAAAACAAGTTGGATTATAAGATCACCTAATGCACTTATCAGCGGGATAAATGGGGTTGACACGTCTCTCTGTCGAGTGCCGAGTAATGGCACGATCAATGAGCCAAGAGTTGCATATTAACAATTGCATTATTTGTGAAAACAAAATACAAATGGTTAGGAACCTTACACTTCGCAGCAGCCAAAGTGCACCGACCTAGCCTTTCATTAGCGTCACGGACTGGCCTTGCACGGCACTGAAGGTAGGAGACACCAAATAAAATGGGTATAGAACTGTTCAGTTAGAAGTCTAATGCTTGTATACTATCCTTGTTCCAGGGATCGCTTCTCCAAAATGCTGGGAAATAAAATGAATAAACAGTCATAAATAACGAAAAAGGATGCGTGAATAGGCTTGCAGTTTTTCGCTTGGAAGTGCTATTCTGATCCCAAACTCACATGCACCCTGATAAACAGTAAAATCTAAAAAACTAGTGAATTTTTGACAACAAACGTTGATGAATGTTTCACCCGCGTGCAACTTTTCGTTACGAAATGACATTGGTGGAGGTCTGAGAAAAACATTGATGCTCCAAAAATGCTTCCAAAAGAAATTTGGAGCATGGTTTTTTCTTTGCCACACCTCCATGAAAATCATTAGAGCATCTACAGCCGGACCTAGCAAATCAGACCCTTAAACGCCTGCGGACGCGACCGGCCAGTGACCGGGCATGTCCGTTTTGAGCCCCTATAATTTGGTCCGCGCAGCCACACTTCTCATTTTTCTTCTCATATGTCCG
>CBMN010753046.1:0-13657 GCA_000582825.1 Hordeum pubiflorum
ATATTGCATAACAAGGTTGACAAAACACAAATAAACATAGCTTTTTGCAAACATAGTGCTAGGAATAGGACTAATTTATCAGTAGATTCCCGATAAATTGCCCGTTAGAGCGATAAATCGGTCAAAAAGATAAACGGTGAAGATAAGGCATAATCTTATCGGTCACCCTATGAGTAGCGATAAAGCGGACGATAAATCGCTGAATCGAAAGATTTTTTGAACAGTGGAGCTAAGCAATCAATGCACCCATGCAACCACTTGGAGACAACAAGGATTTGTGCAGGCCACAAGTTGGAGACAGGTAGATCTCTATTTTCCATAATGGAGATTCAGAGGTTTACCTGTTTTATGCTTTTTACCTAAGAGAGAGTAGTAGGTCCTAGCTAGTACTCATCATGTGCTAGAATGGTGATGAGTTATTTAACTAGGATGATAACAATTAGCTAGTGTTGGTTAACTTGTCATGTGTTAGATGATGAGTTCTTATATGACTATGATGACGATTATGAGAGGTCATGGTACTTGTCATGTGCTAGTATGATGATGAATTATGATAATGATNNNNTGTTATATCATTGGGTGGAAAAAATTATGGATTAGCTTATAGTGGATGAATTGAATTAACCAAGTTGTATTTGTAGCATGATATAATGTTGGGATGGCACACAAGTGTGCCCATGTGTGCCGTCCCAACATTATATCGTCCTACTAATCCAACTTGGTTAACTGGATCCATCCACTTTAATCTAATCGTTATTTCTTCTAGTAACTCTTCGTTGCTACCTTATGAAAAATTGTATAACGGTGTACAAATACAGAATAAAAAAACTATACTAATAGTAGTGGTGCAGGACTAGAGGCGGCACTGCTGCTATTTAGAAGTAGCGCGTGTAAAACCCCAACTACTGCTATCACTGCTAGTAGTAGCACGGGGTAAAACACGCGCTACTGCTAAAAGTTATTTGTATCACCCTAGCCGTAGCATGGGCCCTGAGCTACTGGTAAGGAAAAAACAAGTGCTACTACTAGTGTTTTCCCTAGTTGTGCTTACTTGTGTTATCCGATGACCAGTTTTATTGGATTGGCGGCCTGGCCTACGAGACAGTGGTTGTGCCATTTGCTGGGCTAGCTGGGATAAAGTGACACTGTCTCAACATTTCAATTTTCATTTTGAAGCTATTTTATTGCCCATCTGTTTTTGCATGGACGTGCTCATACCTTTTGCTTCTCGTATATGTGAGATAATATATCATTTGAAATCTTCGAGCAAAGTTTATTTCTCATACTGAAATATGTGTAATCCTCCTTTGGATCACACGAGACTTGCTATTAGAGGCAGAAAATTTGTAAAAACCACATTTTCTCAATTGAGAACTTCTTCTAGGTTTGCTCATTCACTGTGTTATTGGTGTGAATCTTGTCCAGACTCTGAAAAAACCGAACTATTACTAGAATTCAGACTTGAGTTTCATTTCCCTAATTTTGGAATAAATTGTGTGGTTGTAAAAACAAATATATAGTTGTAGGTACTCCCATACAAACCAAATTTATTTGAATGAAAGGATTGGAACAAGTATTGTGAAGTATTACAAGTTGGGTAATCCGCAAAGAACAAGAACATGCCTAGGAAACCTTCTTCATGACCAAAAGCCAACCCACACCCTAGTGTATTCCATTATAGTCAAGTGTACACTCCATATCTAACAATCACCCACTACTGGACTAAGTGCTTGCATTAGGAATGTCTTCATCTGCAGCTGCATTTGATTGCTTTGCCGACTCCTCTAGGCTTGCAAGGTACATCTTGAGCCTTTCCACGGATTTCAATCTATTGTGGGGTGAATTGACAAGAACGACATGTAGTTGTCTTATGTAATTAAAAAAGTGATGTTTCTAATTTCATATTTTTAAAAAAAAAATCAAGCAGAATAATAATTATTTGTAAGGAAATAAATATGCTATTTTTAATTTTGGAAAAGAAAGTTCCTATTTTCAAACATGAAAACCAGCACAAATTATCTTGTTTCAAAATGAGGCTTCCGATTTGAATTCATTTTGATGACAAGTATGAAATTTGACTATAATTTGACCAAAAATTCTGAAAATTACAAGTAAAATGTAATGATAATAATATAGAAAACATACAATAATAAAAATGCATCATTTGATGTTTGAACATTTCAATCCGCCATTGTGTTCATAAATCCGCATGTGAAGCTAGCTATAGCAGGCACTGGAGTGCAGCTGAGAGATATGGAGGTGGTGGAGTGCAGTTAAAGCAATAACCCTAAGATTTACATTCTATTGCAGTCGATGGACATTTTTCATAAAGGAAATATATTAATATAAGGAATACATCAATTACACCCAGCCTCTACAACAACATATTGACTAGAACAAGTCTAGACATCAAGGAAGCACAAAACCGAAAAAACAAAAGAAGAAGAAAAAACAAAAGAAAAGACCATGCCAATCAATGAGAGACTCACAACAGCAATAGCACCACCGGTGTTGACGACACCCCAACTCCAACAAAGCTTCTCCACAATGACACCTCCAGGAAGGAAAAGGTGCGCAAACATCATCGTGATCCGGTCTAACCAACATGATGAAATCCTAGGTTTTCACCATGGAGAAGGTCTAATATCCGGGCAATGTCTTCAACAAGGAAATAACTACTGAGTCATCATTGCCAGGTACAACTATCTAAGGTCAAACCTAGGGTTTCACCCAGGAAACTAGGACACGGAACTCACAGATCACCACCAATAGTAAAGTATGACGGTGTCACTGTCCCCACTCGTTGAGAACACTGCTAAAAAACGCCAAGCATCGGACATGCATACTTCTCCCTGACAGTTGTCAGTACTCTTTGGGAAATCTACTCGACTCGACATGATCATGCGAAATTGAATCACCAGAGCCTCTCCGGTCTTCAACACACTACCGCTATGATCCTTCATCAACACCTTGGTAATTGCAGCAAAAAGAATGCCAAGGCATATTCAAGGTGGATGGAGGACACTGCTATCCATGCAAAAAATCTTCGTGTCTATAGATTCAACCCCGCACACCCGCCTCTTGGGTAATTGCCCTTGCCGGAGCAGCCAACAAGGGATCACAGAGACTCTCGATTGACACCGGGATTAGTGTAGGAGGCACACCACAACTACACCAGGATCCTACCTCCCAATCCAATCCATGGCCGCCGAAGAATGTCGCACGTGGTGGCGACACGAGAGCACACTAGGGCCATCAATCCAATCGATTGTTCCACACATGGCACAATAAGCGTTACAATCACAACTGTTGTGACATAGCCCGCCTTCACCAGCACCAAAGCATTAGAGGCAATGTTACCATTGTCGATATGTCGATGGTGCCAATGAAAATTGGGGTTTCATGATGCCTAGGTTACAGCCAGAAGCAGAAGTGGCGCCACACCTAGTGGAGGCAGCCCATGGACATAATTGCTTCTGTTTGTTCTTTTGTTTTAACTGGTCTTGTTTGTAATATTCTACAAATTAATGTAGAACATGCGGCTCCACTCTAGCTAACAGGGGTTTCATAAGCCGCCAAGCTTTCTAGCTATTCTGCACTACACTGTACAATTAACGTGCTTTTGCTAGAAATATGGTGTATAAGCTCACGCCTCTCTGTTTTTCTTCTTTGTTAGTGACTGAGATGTGGTCCAAATTGTGGTCCAATGGCATTATAGTTAGTTCCCGGTGCATCCTATGCCCGTATCTGTCGGTTCATACATATTTATATTGTGTAGAGACGCAACTAGCAATGCAAGAAGTTGAGTTACAAAACATGAAAACCAAAAGTAAGCTGCTTGGCAGAGACCTTGTTACTTATAAAAGCCTTGGATTGTAGACATGACATGGAGCCAAATGTCCTATGGTAGGTAAATGGTTAAAAATACCCCCTTTGTGTGGTTGGTCCTCTGCTATGACAGGTCGAAAGCTATGAGAACATTGTAAATCACCAAAACAAATGTTGAATTTCTTTGGTCCATCTCCAGCATTGGACCAAGACAAAGCAACAAAAAAAGGGGGCTCTAGATTAAATGCAAAATTGATTTGGGTGTGTGTGGATTTGGATGAGTGGAGCACAATTTGGAATAAAGAGAGGGTTCGATATCATGATATGGTACCATATCATGATAAAACATTTTCTACTATATATCATACTAAAAATATATATGGAAATCTAAATACTTAACTTCTGATACTATGCAGTATTGTAGATAGTATCATGATACTAGTGTATGATACTACCACTACGAGTAACCTAAAAATTCAGTTATTGGCTAGCAAGTAAGCCATGACGAAACTTGGGGTCTAAAGTTCCACCACTTTCATCATTTCTTTTTACTTTTTGTTTGCCTAGAGCCAAATAAAAAAAATTGTTTGTTGCTAAGGATTTCTAGCTTAATTTCAAGATTTTCGTGTAAAGAGCCGGTTAAAATGATGATTTGACCAACTTTCCAAGCATGAAGTGGATGATCTTGAACCTTGTTTTTATACATAAATTACTCTGTTTAGCTATCTGTATCAAGATCATGTGCAGCTAGCCAACACCTTCATTATCAAATAATTCACAGAAAAAAAGACCTATTGGTTGTCATTATGTTCTCAATGTATTGAGCGGACTACAACGATAGCAGCATCGCACGACTACAATTTTGAGGAACTCCACAAGACTTTTAAATGTCCAAACCTTATTCACAATTCGAAATCATGATTACGCCACATATTATTTTATGTGCGCACACTCACTCACATGCACCGTTTTAGATGATGTGGCTTGAATAACTATGATAACATGACATCTTCCATTGTTCTTCTGCATCCTCTTTCTTCTTTGGAACAATTATAAAGGATAAGAACAACTAATAAAAAAAATTCTAGCCGTACGGGAAAGAAGCTCCCCACCGCTTGTTATTATTCCCTCGAAAGCCGACGGGGCGCCGGAACCAAGTGTTTCGTACGGTGGTGAAATTTACACGGAGTGAAGAGGATAAATTACAGACAGAGAGAAACTCTAAACACTAGCAAAAGTGAGAAAGATGAGCACGAACCCGCTCCAGACCAACGTAGTCTGGGCTACCACGGAACCGGCAGCTCCAAAGGACCAAATCACGCTCTCTGAATCACATCCCGGATACCACAGGCATTCCGATTGAACACCAGGTCATTGAGTGCTTTCCACAGTTGCCAGAGGACAACCATGCAGCTGGCGACCACACCGAACACGACACCTCCAGCGGCGGCAATGCATCATGAATGAGTCCGACAGTTGCAGGAGCAGGTTGCCGGTGAACAGCAAACCAGGCGCCCGCACTAAGGGCACAACCGGCAAACAAATGGTCACCATCTTCAACCTTAGTGCATCTGACAGAGAGCAATTCTTCCGAATCAAATTAAGTCAAGTACTCAGCCGCTCGGCCGTCAGCACGAGCATGAAGATTTCGATTTTGCAGGTAAGTAGCTGTGGAAGCACGAAATGCAGATTCACTTTAAGAAAATTTCTTAGATGCTGACATTTATTTATTTTGTCCAGCACATGTATTTTTCAGCGGAAAGTCCACCTGAGGTATCTTGTCCTATCACATGGCTAAACGCTTCTCCGTCGAGGAGGTATTTTGCATTATGCGCAGGGGGCAAGAGGATTACCTAGAAGTTGCCATGCCTAAGCTGGATGAAGAAGAAAATGGCCTCGGAACAAGAGGTGCAGCCCAAAAATGACCATGAAGGGGAGATGCCCTCTGCCACCTACGCGGACACATACTGAGTCAGAGACTCCATCAACAACATGAACGAGCTCCCCAACTCTCTCCGAGGCCACACCGTGCACATGATGTCTCACTTCGCCACGGGGAGCCACACGTATGAGTCAGACCGATATGAAGCAAAAAAAAAGATGGACTCTAGATTACATTCTAATTTTACTCCTGTGTTTGGGTATGGATGAATGGAGCCCAGTTTGGAACAAAAAAGGAATTTTGTTTCTCTTTTGAAAATCAGTGCCAATCAAAGATGTCATGTATAGTCAACACAGTTTGCTATTATAAAGTTCACGGAAATAAAGCATAAGGTTGTCATTCTGTCCTCAAAGAGAAATTATCGGTTTATTGTCATCAAATATAGCAGCATTATATATTTACATATAAGATTGGCTACCCCACAACACTTTTTCAGTATCCTAACATCAATACACTCAGGTCCTGGGCTCATGTCTTACCTCTTTGTTTGTGCACACACACCCGTGTGCATTTAGTTGGTCCCCTAGCAAGGTTGTCATGCATCACAAAAATAAAAAGCATGTCACACTATTCTTCCTGTCTCCAGACTATGGTAGTTTGTGGTGTTGTATAAAGATTTTGGTTGCAATTAGACTGATAATCTGAGATGGAGCTAAAATTACCATGATGCACCACTTCAGCATGCGGCAAATGTTCAACCATGATGTACTTTCATAAAAGTTTGTTGTTCATAGGCTACCGAACATAATAGAAGTTCAGAGTTTGTTATATGTAGGTTGTTTGAAAATGTTGGAAGCATCAGTCGAATTCCTAGGAGAAGAATGCGATGAGGCGCAGAGCCCCGATGACGAGACTGAGACGACACGGCCGGGGGTGGCATTGTCATTTGAGAGGCCTCGTTCATCCCTGGCTAGAGACGGCGACACTGTGGCTGTGCGCGGCGTCACCAGCATAGGATAGACAAGGCTTGATAGTTCGGTAGAGGTGCAAGGGTTGCTATAGTCGAAAAAAGAGGGTGAGTATTAGAGGGGTGACTAGAGGCGATGGTGGACCAACGATGGAGGCGGCTTAGGCAAGAAGGGGCGGTGAGGCCATGTCTCATGGCGGATGGCGATTCGGCAGACAACATCGTTGGGTTTGGCACAGTTGCATGATCACGAGGATGCAAAATTGTTTTTAGGTCACTATATCGTGTAATGAATCCGTAAAAGTTAATGTAGAACTAATGAAGTAATAATCAAACTGCATTTGATAAATATAAATTGCACGTGAGAAAACGGAAAGTAATTGAGTGAAATTAGACGGTTCATAAGAACACTTTTTGAAGTAATCATAAGACCGAGAATTGGAGCATCTTACTTCATGGTATTCGTCATACCTCGGTTGGGATTGAGGACAAAGCTTCAGCTGGTCAATGTTCTGTGGATCATCAGCGCAGAAGAAGGCTAGGGCGCAGGGTCGGTGCGTCACGTGTCGGTTATCCACCGTG
This sequence comes from Hordeum pubiflorum, assembly GCA_000582825.1. Lineage (NCBI taxonomy): Eukaryota > Viridiplantae > Streptophyta > Magnoliopsida > Poales > Poaceae > Hordeum > Hordeum pubiflorum. The sequence goes on from CBMN010753046.1 coordinate 7,260, forward strand.
TTCGGTGAAGTTGTGTATCGCCTCACGTGAGTGCTTGTTGTGAGCCGCCAATGATAGAATGCTATCTTGGCTCTCACAACACATTTAGCCTCGACGTCCAACAACCAAAATAGGCCCACGACATCCCTTCCCAAAAGGCATACATGCTATGTCCCACCCCGCCGAAAAGCCTCCAAACCGAAGCCATTGTTGGCTCGCTGCAGCAAGATTTCTGTGCACTGGTGCACAACATTAGTGTAACATGATGCACATGCATACTATCTTATCTTATATTTACTAATTGGATGCATCATATAAGACTCCACGTTAATTCTAGGAATAAGCAATATTGTCCGTCTGATTTTCCTATTAGTTACCTATATACAACCATCGAATAAAGTCACACAAAGTCCTGATGTTTTATCCCACGTGAACGAGCCTCTTTTTCCTTACCAAACGCATCGACATGTTACTGTTAAAAAAACTTCTACACGCTAGGAAATATATCGCAGCCTCCATGCAAAGTCCACACGTTTTGTCCCACGTGAAGGCCACTCCTTCCTTAAAAAACACATCTACTGGCTATTGTGAAAAAAACTGATCTACAGGCTGGTTTTTTTTTTTCTCACAAACTCCTTTCTTTCAGCGCTCCTGCCGATCGATCAATTCGTCATCGTTAGATGCCAAACTCGAATCTCCCCCGTGTTTCTCCACAGTCGGACGGCCATAATAGAGGTACGAAGATTGCTAATAAATTATGTTGCTTCTCTCCTTCATCTATCTCACGTAATCATGCCCTAATCTCTCCCATCACAATATTTCTGCACGTTCATCAGCCAATGCGATGCCTCAAAACATCCCTCCTGTGCCACGATGGAGCGAGAAGCGGCCAGATTTTTATTTTTCAGTTCAAGTATACTAGGATGATTCCATAAGTTGTAATTCAGGTAGTACAACTGACCTAACAGAAGGCTAGATAGAATTTATTATTGTTTCCCAGTGTGTCAAGATAAATTATCTAATGGTTGTTCATGCGGTGTGATTAACTATGGAGCAGCTAGATATTCTTCTTATTCCAACTTTATATGACAAACAACAATGGTGCACCTATTACTACAAGAGTAGGTTTCTCCCCAGTTCTGAGTATGGGAGCATAGTCGAAATTTCAGTTGGAAATTTAGACCATGCGTGGTAGCGCAAAGTTTCTAGGTAAACCATTTTTTTGGCAGATGATGAACAAACCAAACAAGGCTGTGGGGGCACGAGTAGCAATCGACTTCGAGCTGACGGAGGACTCTATATATTCTGCCGAGATACCCAAGCACGGGAGATAAAACTGCAACTCTGACAGTTGATTTGAGTGCGAAGCAGTTTACATGATTGGTAATACTCTTCACATGGTACTTCACGACTGATCAATATAGTCTGACCATCTTTGGAAATTCAGTTTACATGTGTGCGTAGTTTTGTTGACATGCATTGCTATCTGTGTGATAGTGAAGAGTAACTAAATGTAATGAATGATCATTTCACGTGTTATTGTAAAATTTATGAGAACCTGTTAGATTTGTCCTAATTTGAGGACTGAAATAAGGGATGGCAATGATCTTCAGTTTAAATTGGGACCAAGGGTTAGATGCATCGAAAGAATTTGGTGCAGAAAAAATACTACACAAAATATCAAAAGGCTTGAACATCTCAACAGAGCTCGCTGTTTCTAGCATTACACGCCACGATAAAGTATATAGATTCTCATTTCACAGCGTCACTTTTGTACCAATTTCTACCAACCACCGGATGACCCTAAATACATCAACTTCGTGCCCTCTCATAATTGAATTCAGTACAAGAAATATGTACGTAAATATATATGGCATGCACTCATACTAGCTGTGTGATTGTGTGTTAGCTGACTACTGTTTGTATATATTGTTACCTTGACCCCTTGGATCATATGATCAACTAGCTAAATTTCATACTTGAATTTGAAACTGTTGTTTAGGAACACACACAAAAATTAATAGAGAGAAAAATGTTTGTGAAAAAAATTAGTATGTCTCTATCGGTATTCTTTTATTGGAAAAAAATGATTGTTAAAAAAAGTATGTTCGTGAAAAATAGTTATTATGCATTTCACCCGTTTGTTATTATATAGTTGACACATCTGACTCATATGCACATGTTTGTATACGATCATCATTTTGCATCATTGCCAATTATTTTGGACTCCAACACAAATAAGAAGGTGGAGTATGGCATGTAGGAGCGAAATGGAACATATAGACAATATGCAAAAATGATCTGAGTATTAGTGGGGCAATTGATTTTGTAAAAAAATGCAAAGTATTGTTGACACTGAAGTGGTATACATTTTACAAGTATAGGAGCGTTCACCAAGGTATGCATGGTTTAGAGTTGAGGAGTTTTCTATTGAAAGTGCACTTTAACATAGGTTATTGTTGTGAAGTATTAGATATAAAAGTTTGATTCTAACATTTCAAATATCCGGAAAATAATTCAACTTTCATAAAGACATGATTAACAATTGGAAATTTAAAGCGTTATCCATACTCGTTTTTTCTTTTTTTGTATATGTATTCAACCCTACTATAGACTTAATTTTTATGAAGAAACATAGAAAATCGGTTGTACTCTACATTATTATCACTGTTTGCAATAAGTTTGTAGTTATCTAACTAATTCTATGGCATATTATGATGGATTGAACACATGTTAAAAGCATAGGTACATTGTAATAAGTTCGGGTATTTGCATCCATGATATAGAGGCGTGAGCAAATGGAAGCTTCATTTGTCTGAACATATAATGCATAATGCATGATTAGCCTTAGTCTAACAAAAATAATAACTGAACAATATAGTATGTATTTTTAAGTGAATTATCTTTTCTAATATATTTTTTCTGTATTTTTTTCATGTATAACAAGTGCTATTTAGAGGTATGGCTTAAATTATATATGGCAATGCCTAGCCCGTGCAATTGCACGGGTTGATGACTACTAAAAGCTAATCACCAAGTCAAAATAAATAAAAGCTAATTACTACCTGTAAATAATTTTGAACCTGATGCCTATGCACCAAGGAGTCTCCATAAGCTCCGCCCCATACTTCTTCATTGACTATAAACTACGTGTGAATGGCATGTGAAGAAATTATACTCTGGTAATAGATTTTTTCGATAAAGACTCTGGCAATCGATAAGAAACAGCAAGGAATTCAGGTCAAACATTAGACAAAATATACTGTCTTGCCTAGAGATATACTGTCTTGCCTTATGCTAAGATCAAGACAAAATATCCATCTCGTTACTCATCCCCTACTAGATTAGCATGGTCAACTATGTACTAGCAGTGAGTTGCATAGTGCCAGAGAATCAAAAAACAACAAAAGCAATGGTAGCACTCGACAAAGAGTAGCAAGACCTAACATTGTAACTCCAAATGATAGCCACAACTAATAACATTCCAAACTAAGGAAATAAAATATAGCAAGGAGACTATGGGATTCAGTGCTTCAGATGTTTGTGCTGCAAGAAGATCAACTGTGCCACCAGAAATATATGTATGCGTGCTTGTGTGCGTGTCTATATATATAACTGCGTCTATCATAGCTTACCACAAAACTTATTAAGGTGCCCTAAGGTTTTAGCTGTTTAAAAGTTATCAAAATCTATAAAACAAATTGTGGAGCATGAATATAATGTAATGATACGATCCAAGAAGCGATTGTGAAAATAAGGATTTATTTGTCCTCAGCAGAAAAACAAGCATTTCAGCTCACTCCGACATAAATATATACTGGACAATTGTTTTTTTGTCCAGGACACATACACTTGTATTATTTTTTTCAATCGTTCTGTTGGATCATGTTCTATTATAGGTGTGTTGTTCAGTATTTTTTCACAATTTTTGAGAACCTTTACACCGTCCAAAATCTTTGGTGAGCATATGTTACAAGTTGACAATCTGCTCTATCTCGCCAGCTTGGGACACTATATCTGCAATTCCACAAACATCTTCAATCCATGATTAATTTCATCCAAGTGCTACAATGCATAGCTGTTGCTTCGTCAAGATGGCGCAAGAACGTGGTGTACGGGAAGCGGAAGGGCTCAATCAGTTAGGAAAGGGACAACGCAAGGGGAGAATAACTGATAAAGTGGATTAGGAAAGATAGAGACGACCATGGGAAGAAGTACTTCCTGGTGCTTTCCATGTGCATACATATGAAAGTCATATCCCTAACAAAAATAGTGCACGACATGGAAGATACAAAAGCAAGGTGAGAAAGAAATTAGTCATCATTCTGGAAGGGAAAGGTGGCTACTTATACAAGCCTTTTGACGTAGATGGTGACATGAAGTCATCATCGCCTGGTAGGTCAACAGATAAAACCATTGTTATGTCCTTGATACTCCCCCCTTAGGCAAGATGCTATGAGCACTATGAGAGTCCTTTACATAAGCAATGAATTTTCCTTAATTTGGATATCTTTAATACTCCCTCCATTCCCTTATAAAAGGGCACTATGAAAAATACATTCTGCATCTATATAAGGCCACCAACAGTAATCGAGGTAAACATTAATGTGTTTCCTCATACTAGCAATTTTTTTAATACTTACATGCATGTACTCATAGTGACACTTAGCTATTTCCTTCTCATTCATTCGTTGCATGCATGCAGCGTATTAATGATTCCGGTTAACGAAAAGAAAACTTGACTTTCCAAGTGGTCATTAAATTTTGCCTTGGTACCTGTAATATGAATTTGTGGCCTTGCATAAGGAAATGGAGGGAGTAGGATTTTTTTTATTCTATTGAGATCTGTATCAAGATCAAGGTGCACCTTACCAACACATTCATCATTGCCAAAAATATTAAGAAACTAGGTCCAATGGTTCTCATTCCGCCCAACGGAGTAAAACAACATTGCCCAAATGCTAGTCCATGGAGCCCCAACGAGAGCTTTCCACAATCCAGAAGAGAAAAGAGATGCTAGCCAAAGATGTTGGATCATGTTTGATCATGTTCTATCGGCGAGTTGCTGGCCAATGTTGGGGCTCGAGACGAGAAAGGAAAAGCTCTCGTTGACAAACTTCAATCGGCGAGTCGTGTCCCTGGAGCCCCAACGAGGTAAAAGGACAATTTTTCAATTGTTCTGTTGGATCATGTTCTATTATTTCATACTCCCTCCGGTCCTTTTACTCCACATATAAGATTTTTCTGAAATCAAACTTCATAGACATTGACAAACTTTATATAGAAAAATATCAACATTTACAATACGAAATAAATATCATTAGATGTGTCATGATTTAATTTCAAATTGTATAACTTTAATATTATAGATTTTTACACAAATAAATATCATTAGATATTTTACATGTAGTATGGTCAAACTTTATGAAGTTCAACTTCACACAAGTCTTATAAGCTAGGTAAAAAGGTCCGGGGGGTGGGGGTACCTTGTTTTTATGTGCATGATCCATTTTAGTCGTTCTTGCTTGAACAAAAGAGAACGCATGATACATGTACCATGTAGACGGCGGTCATCTCGTTATGAAAATCAGGATAAGATACAAGGTGAGAATCAAAAAAGGTGAATAGATATTAGGATGGATGAAGCGTTATGTGAACTAAACAGATTGAACAATAGAGTGAGAGCATCACCAACGGCTGCCCTATAGTAAGGCAGCGGTTCTTTTTTATGCTTTTGGAGATAAGAAGAAAAGTCTCCAACAGCTACCCAAAAGTGAAAAATGGAGAAAAAATTGGGGTTGCCCAGGAACAGGGAATAGGTGATGCATATTTTGGGCACGAAGGTTGCTCCTCAAAACAAAAACGGCTACGCAGGAGAGGCCAACTGCCACCTTTCGCTTCCCTCGCGACGCCCTAACCGTCCGACCCTTTCCCAATGCGCAACAACTATGGTCAAACTGCGTATTGCGCCGTCAGATGGCGGGATCCGCCGGATCCACACGCACCGCCTCTCTTTTCCCTCCCCCACCTCCCTGTGTCACATCTCTCTACCTCTCTCTCCTCTGCCATAGTTGAAGCTCGCGCACAGAGCTGCGACATGGCCACGGGTCAGCGTCCACTATGACCAACAATCACGCCAAGCCCAGCAGCCTACCATACAACCTGATCTCACCGCGCTCATCCTAACTGCCAAGTGAAATGAACTAAGGAGGCCTAACGGTGACGAGCACGTCATGTTTCTCTGGTTCGGTCGTCTCCCCGTGTTCTTCATATTGGACGGCTTCGCCGCTCCTGGGCACAGTCATGCTCCGTAAGTCGACGGCGGAGAGCTTCATGGCCTGAAAATGAATAAAGGAGTTATTAACTAGTTGATATCAGGAAATGAAGTAAAGAGGCCAACATAGTGCGATAATGATTGA
>CBMN010753059.1:0-11207 GCA_000582825.1 Hordeum pubiflorum
AAGGGTATGTAGATCCACTCTCACTCTCGTAGATGCTCATCACCATGGATAGGTCTTGCCTGTGCGTAGGAATTTTTTTTGTTTCCCATGCAACGTTTCCCAACAAATTACCCTAATAAATTAGGTAAAAAATAGAATTAGTTTCAAGAACGAAGAACAACGTGGAAAAGCGTGTTACCCTCTAGTTAATACTACCGTCCCTGCGACGCAGATGGTCTTGGGTTTCCCGTGCCAACCTGTGGATTGGACGTTCACCACTAGTTGCAAAATGTTTAGGACGAACTTTTGCTTATTACACTAACTCTTTGCAAAGAAACATTTAACCTTTCACTACCACAAACACTAGCTATTACAACCGAGTGTAACTTAGATAGTTGGGTTCCTTGTGGTGGAACTAGTCCGTTAGGGTTTACCTCCTAAACTTGGCACCAACGCTTGCATTTTCTGGATTTATTTAAGACTTTTCGACGATGCTTGTTAGGCATTATCGTTGACTACGAGACACCTATGATAATTTATCAATCTTAAGATGTGTGCTGACTCAGTATCTCACAGATGCTCATAAGGGGGATGTGCGTGCGTACGTTCATATGGATGAATGTATGTATGTGTATGTGATCGTTTGCGATTATACCATGTTAGAAACTCTCTCTCTCTCACGAGGACCGGCTGTAGATATAATTTCCCGTGCCAATCTATGGATTGGGCGTTCACCACTAGTTTTCACCACTAGTTGCAAAATGCCCCCCCCAATTCCGAAATACTCCCTGTCTGTACTGTTTCAGTTGTTTGGAAAGAAAAGGCTAAAAAGGAGGATGAGCAAATCAACAAAGCAGAGACAGATGCATCCATCCAGGGTCGACTATGAAAGCCTAAAACTCTGCTCTCATGGTTTTGCTAATCCATACATTGAACCAAGAGAGGAAAAAGGGAAAATAAAACGCATGCAGAAATCAGTAAAAGAATCAAAATCACAACGCGTGGGATGGGGCTGATAAAATCAAACCAAACCATGGAAGGACGGATGGATAAGTAAGTGTGAGGATTAAACGGAAGGACGTGGATGGATTACCTGGACTGGATTGGAGGGGTGAACTCAGCTCCTTGCCTCGCCTGCTCTCCTCTCCTCTCCAAGACCAAATTCCTAAGTCACACGCACACCCCGCACGCGGATGGATGACTATTTCTAGTATATATAGAGATGGCATGGTGAAAAGCAAGAGGAGACCGTGATGCCACGGATCAATGAGGTGGCGCAGGTCAAACCCTCGTTGGCTTGTTGGTGGGCATCCCTAGGCGTCCCCAGACGCACAGCCGTTTCCTTAATGACGTGCTGAGTTCTAAAAAAAATGACATGACAAATGGCAGCAAATGCGCAGCCGTTTCTAGGAAAGGGAATGATTAAGTGGCACGGGGTTTTCACAGCTTTTACGATTGTCTATGGTCTCAAAATGTGGCCAAGTTCAAGTTCCTCTATTTTCTGAGCAAAACTTTCCAAGTCCGTCAAGTTATTCTTGTTTGAGCTATTTTCAAACTCCGGTTTTGGTGTGAGCATGGTTATGTTAGTGACTATACATCTGTGTGGATTGTGGTGCCATCCTATTCGCTCCCTATGGGATCGACAAACGTTACTTATCATAAAATTGCTACATAGCCATGTGCACTTGCAGGCCATCAGTATCTCGGTGCCGCCAAGTTGAAAATATTGAAGAATAATGGCTACTTTTATGAGCATACCTATGAATACACATGATCCCTTGCTAGTTTAGGTAGACACTCCAACGCATTTATTGCACTCTCATACTTTATGTTCCCATTCCTCTATGTTTTTGAGTCTCATATTAAAAAAAGATTCTTCTAGAGCAGTTGAATTGTGATTGAGCATCAAGCAAGAAAACCTTTGAGCCTAGAGATTTTTCTTTTTAGTCGTGGAGATTTGCCATCTCCTAGATGGCTAGGGGTCATTTGAGAGCATAAATCATATGGATATTCCTCGAGCAAGTTTGTCCAGATCCATGGATCACCCCAGGATCCACCTCGAGTGATTGTGTGAGTTTCATGTGAACAAGATGAAGTCTAAGTGACCTTGGAGCACCATGCTCAACCCATTCAAGCGGAGACATAGAGTAATTTTCAACAACTTAAATTTTGGGAACTACATCTAGTGTCAAGCTAGCAATGGTTTACCATTACACGCGTCCTCGTGCATTATTACTCTAGTAGGGGACATGGATGAGCCTGTTTTAATGCCCACGGGAAGCTATTGGGTCAAATACAACGGCTAAGACGGGTATGGCTATGGGATATCATTACCCGTACCCATAACTCGCCTTATCCACAAAGGACTTACATGTGGGCCATAAAATCAATAGAAACCAGATTATTCCCGCCCATAGGCACCCAAATTTCTACCATACCACCCATTTTGCCCAAAAATCACAAAGAAAATCCTAATCTAGCCAAGGCACACCCTCCAGAAGACTTTACATGTTGTTTATTTTGCTGAAATTCTATTTTTTCTGCTAAAATGTTGCTAAATGTTGGTGCTGATTGGTGATTGCGGGTAGGGGTTTCCCTGCAGGGATGAATAACCCGACAGGGACGGGGATGTTTTTTTATCCCCACAGATGGGGACATGGACAGGGATGTGCAAGCGGTGACCATCATGGGGACGTGGGTAGAAGTCCAATACCTTGCTGGGTAATCCCCATTGTCAGCTTTATTCTAGTTTCATCCTTACACTCTATTTACTTGCTTGTTCATACTTGTTCTTCTTATATGCTTATTTATGATCTAAGTTGTTGCTTATATCTAGTTCTAGTTCTTCATATCTTCTTCCTCATTTGCATGTCATCAACGGAGATAGTGCACTGACATGACAATTATACATGAAGTTTACAAGAAGGGCCATCTCCCCCCTAGATGGAAGGGGAGTGGGGATGATTATACCGGGTCACCTAAAAAATCGCTTTTATGGGAACTGTTGGAGCACCTTTTTTGACTCAACTCCCCCTAAAATCAAAAATACTTATGGGAAAGGGGAACTATTGGTGATGTTCTTAGGATGGGAGAATTTTGGGGAATTATAATAATAGGTAGGGGGTCGATCTGACGGCCCCTGGCTGCCGCTGTAGTTGGGAGGTCATCGTGGTCTATGGTGGGGGTGGACTTGTTGCGATAAGAGCTTTTCTTCCTAGGGAGTTTTGTACAAAATGTCTTGTTCCTGGGTGGTTGAACACAACCTTCTCCATATGTACCACCGGGTTCACATCTAATGGACCATAATGCCATATCTTATGATCACATCTCAAGCCGAGAGCACATATATTCGAACGATTCGCCGCCAGTATGAAAAGGTTGGGACTTTTTTTTAGACAAGACCAAGACCATATACGTTTCCTTGTTGTTCCCTAAAGGTACATTGTACATGTTTATCTCTAGTTTTTGTTCTATATGTGTTATTTATTTTAGTGACCGAAGATTTCCGATCCACGGTCTAGAACTAGAGACCACACACACACGGAATAGATAATTGAGTTTGTGCAAAGCTTTGAACCATAGTGCACTACATAATTCCGTTGAGTGACAATAGCAATGGGACTATATAGTGCACACGAGGAATGGGAGTTTTGATATCTGTCGGGAGCCAATTATCTGCTCAAGTCATAATGGTTATCCATAGAGGATAATGCTTTGGTCCGATTATTTTCGACCCTAATACCTTTTGCGGCTATGTGCATCATTAGTGTTGGGAAGTGGACAAGTAACGTTACCAATCCAATGAAAAGGAGAAAGTAGGATGGATACCACAATGGCGGAACTAGGTTCAATGAGCAGACAACAATGGATGGATTTGATCGAGGGATAGTAATACATAACATCTAGATTCAAATGATTATAAAGAGTTTACCAATTAATGGAACTGAATTCAATGGAAATGAATATAGTAACAACGTAAAAATTAATGCAAATGAACAAGGAATTTATTAGACATGACCAACAAGCATTCGAACCCGGGAGTCAAAGGGTAAAATTCAAAATTATATGCTCTTAGAGGGGTACTCCAGCATTAACATATTCTACCAGAACCACACGAGTTCCACAAGAGAAGAGCCCTTTGGTCGCTTGGAGCACAACACTTACTACTATATACGTGAGGACCCATCACAAATACTCTGTTCAAAACAAGTGTCGTCCCAAACGAAGAACTTAAAAGTTTCATACCTGAACTATGAATGGTACAATATGGTTAAAGTCACCACACGATGGAATGCGATATATGGAAAATAATGAGGTCAGTGATGTGGGGCTCAAATATTAAGTTTCACGTCTCCTCAGGAAAAAAGTTAAATCATGGAGATTTCTTGTTTACCGAAACACATTTATTTCCGATGGTATTGTGGCAAATGATATATACCAAGTGCAAAATAATATGCATCTCATTGTACTATGAGAGCAATGCTAATAAGAGATCATGTACTAGCTCATCTATAGTCAATCTACAAGCTGAAACTACATTTAGTGCCCCCTAGTGGGTTTTGACGATTAATGGCAAACATTTAAGGGACTAATGTGCTTGATGAGTACACACACATGTGTCATCCCATAAGAGATTGGTCTAACATATGGATTTTGACCCCTAAAACTGTTGAAGACATGCTTGTTCCCTGAAGACTTAGGGTCAGTTCTTTTGCTAGCTTTTAGAATAAGCTGAAATAAGCTGCCCCCTACTCAGCTAGTTGACTTCTAAATAAATAAATTTGGTTGGGCTTCTAGAATAAGCTGAGTAGGGGGCAGCTTATTCTAGAAGCTTAAAAAAGCTAGCAAAAGAACCGGCCCTTAGTGGAGTTTATAGTCTCTAGTGCCTTAGTGAGTCACTTTGAGTATAGGAAAAAACGTACTATTAAGATGAGTTGGATATTGTGGTTAGACAGTGAAACTTGTTGATGCTCAGTTAGAACCCAACCAAATAGACAATATATCCTTTGATATCTCTTTTAGATGCATTAGATATGTTTAGTTACATCGGTTTTGAGATCGGCATCATCGAGGATGACATCTCTTGAATGTGTCTTAATTAGTATTCGGCATGGCTGACTGCTCAAGATCATAGTTCATCAAGCTTGGAGTCTTCGGTTGTGAATATGGGTCACTGCTCTTACTTCTACATCGGGATCTAGGGAACCTAGTAATTGGGGTCGCCCTAGAACCACTGGGAGTTTCTTGTGGTGCAAACCCATGTTTTGTTGTGCACCTAATACCACAGTGCCGACTGCTAGCTGAATGCCTTGGAGTTGTTAGCTCGGTGCCGTTGAGTTGGGAATCCTGATGAATAACGGCTAGTTTTCGGAGCATACCTATAAATAGTCCCCTGCCTTGCTTGTTTGGGTGGACACTCCATCGCATTTATTTCACTCTTATACTTTGTGTTCGACTCCTCTGTGTTGTGGAGCCACATATTAAAAGTGGAAATCTTCTAGAGAGTAGTAGTTGAGTTGTGATTGAGCATCAAGCAAGAACATCTTCGAGCAAGAGATTTTACATGTTAATCTTGGAGATTTTCCATCTCCTAGAAGGGAAGGTGTTGTTTGAGAACATACATCATGTGAATCTAGTTCAATCAAGTTTGTAGAGATCCAAGGATCGCCTCAAGATCCACCTCGAGTGATTGGGCAAGTTCTGTGTGAACTTACCTCAAGGAGAAGAAGGTGAAATCTAAGTGACTTTGGAGCATCGTGCTCATCCTCTCCAAACGAAGACGTATAGTAGTTGCCATGAACTTAAACTTTGGAAACTACATCCAGTGTCATCCTTAGATACATGTTCTTGATATATGCTGGTTTATGATCTGGTTGTTGCATAGATGTATTTATAGTTCTTCATACCCGACTCCTCATTTACCTGCTAGGAATAAATCTTAGAATCTCCTATTCATCCCATCTAGCTGTTGCTTCGAACACGACAAAAAAACATCAACATGAGTCTCTCTGCTCCTTCTCAGCATGATGCTGACAAAATTTCTTTTTAAACACAGTACAACCGAAGATGCCCATATACACAGGAAAGTCATCTTCTGCTCCCGAGCTCATTTGAGCTCGGGGTGAACAGTAAAATCGAAAAAAAATGAAAACTCATTCAAAAAATTCTGATTTTTTTTGGTGCAAACATTGACAAAAGTTTTCCACGATCACAAAATTTCATCTTGAAAAGACATTCGTGGAGGTCGTGCCAAAAAAATACAAAATCAGCACTCCAAAATGCTTTTGAAATAACACATTTGGAGCATCAATTTTGTTTTTTTGCCACAATTTCCAGGAATGTGATTTCAATATGAAATTTTGGGAGCACGTAAAACTTTTGTCAATGTTTCTACCAAAAAAAATTCAGAATTTTTTGAATTAGTTTTGATTTTTTTCCGAATTTTACTGTTCACCAGGCTCAAATGAGCCCGAGCTCAAAAACTCCACTTCCATATACACACATATACTCATCCTTATGGATGTATGCACGCACACCCTATCCCTATAAGCACCTTCGAGATACTGAGCCGACAAAACACTTTTAGATTGACAAGGTTACTACAGGCGCTTCATAATGGACGGGAATATCTCCTCACACCAAACGTACATCGGCGGAATCCAAAAAAAATGTGTGCACTAGTGTTAAGTCCAGGACTTGAACCCTAGTGGGATGGTTCCACTATAAAAAACCAAATCATCTGAGCTACATCCAGTTCGCATCCCGACTAGATTTCTGGTCCTATGAACCTACTTCAACAACACCCTATTTGCCTTTAAGGGCAGATTGGGCCTAATCACAACTGAAAATAAATTATCAGTCATGTCTTTTAGGGCTGGATGCAACCTGTTCCTAGTCGGTCGACCAATAACAGTGTCTACTGCTATTGCTAATTAAACGTGATAGCCTTGCAAAGACACATATCCTAGAGTGCGTGAACACACCATATACCCTCACAAGCAAAAAAATTATGTGTAGTTCTTGCATATGAAGTTCACAATACCATGACACATATGTTTCTGAGTTCCATGAGAACGGTATCCTTTACCACCAAGGATGCATATGACAAGTTCGTTAATTATGACTTGGCCACTTATTGAATCGTTGAGCAAAAACTAGATTCTAATGATAATCCCATGAAGAATAGTTCAGACAGAATCACAAAAATGCCGTTGAGGAAGGTTCGGGTGTTGATGCTCCACCACGCCCAGTATGGCTGGATCAGTTCAATCCATCGCCGGGAGGTAGATGCGGTGGAAATTTCTCTTGGTCAGCCTCCTACGACAGGTAGGGCACTTCTTCTGAAATCGGATGGAGGTCTCGATGCATTTATTGCAGAAGATGTGGCCGCAGATAGTAGACGATGCATCGACCAGCTCATTGATGCAGACTGGACAGTTGAACTTGGGTTTCCTTGGGAGATCCTTCATAGGTGCCGGGCGTGCCTGAGCCACATTGAGCTGCAGTGTTTAGCGGAGCTTTAGGGATACATGGTAACAATAATATTTCGAATGTGTAAAGCACAGTGTAGAGTTATTACAGAGAATCTGTTGGCTTCACGTGTATCCAGTCTGTGTGTTACCTGGTTGTTGTTGGACGCTCTAGAAAGATCATGTCGTGTAGGGTTTATCCCCAGAGAAAGCACTGTGCTCACATGCCCATCAGGAGCTCCTGTTAGAAAAAAGGCAAGACATACAAAGTTAGTAAGCGGGAAACATGGCCAGCAAGCTACGGAAAAAATTACTCCCATGACTTAATAGTCTATGTGTAATTAGAAAATTCAGACGTATATGAATATGGGTAAATTGTTCCCGTAATACATCTTTCAGGTTAACATTTTACGTCGAGCTTTTTCGTCACATAATAGCTACTTAGTGGATGCGTGGCTTGATTCTGAACACACATGCTGGACTAAAAAAGGGTGGTGTTTGTTACCACATAAGTTAATTTTTATCCAGTTCTTCCTAGGCTAGAAGCTCCACACCAATGTCTACATATCCAACTAATCTCAGCCATCAAACCATATGTTAATCCAACGACTTAAATTGCTGCAATGTTGGGCGTTAAATAGGTTTAGCATGCAATTAATATCATACCAAATATCAATATCAATATTAATTTACCACATAATTGATGCACAATTAATATTCTACCTATCCACGTGCAACTAATATCATATCTAGTATTAATGTGCATTCAACGTACACATTTACTAGTAGCTTTAAGGATATGCATGAGCAAAATCTCAGTAAATCTATGTGTACCTGGCAGCGAGGTATCCATGTTGGCGTTCTGCAGAACCATGTCTGCACTAGACGACAAATCGCCAAAATTGCCCGTCACATAAGACATTCTAGAATTTTCACTTGCACCTTGCACGATATTGGATGTCAGATCCATTGCCCCATAGCCAGGGGATGATGCTATCAGCTGTCTTAACGATTGTTGGTGTTGTAGATATTGTCGGTTCTGAGCCCTGAAGGTCTTGATAGCAAACATCAATGCTGGTGTCATTGATTGCCTCCTCATATTATAGTACTCCATCTGCCCAAACAACAAGATATATCAACAACTCACATGATTAAATGGTAATATTTGATATCTTGCTCAGAAATGGACTTGGTTGCCTGAAAACCAAAGCTACAAAAAAGAAGGAAAAAGAGGAACACCTTGTTTGGGTATTTTCTAAACAAAATTTCTTCAAGCCGCCTCGCGAGCGCCTTGAGGTGCTGCCGCGGCCAGATAGGCAGCACTGGCACCCTTTCTAAAAACTGGAATCTGTCAATTAATATCAGATTCAGATCATTAGCTTTGGTAGAAGATTTCTTTTTGTAACTGATACAGGGATTCAACCGCACCCCCTAAAAATATCCAAAATTTATATGCAAGCCCCTGTAAGCTTCAGGTAATCCATGATTAATCACCTTTGATGATATTTTCTCGGCATGAAATAAGGAAGTGATAAACGTGATACTACTTTTGTTTAGTACTAGATCTAGTACTCTACACGGACTACCTGAGAACTACTATTCTTTCATGTTTTTCAACGCATTCACAGTTGGAGCAGAGAAAAGCGGCGAGAGCTTACATCTTCTCTCGGGTGTCGTCCCGCAGCATCACAAACTGGGGATCGGCCGCCGCGGCAAGGCCCACCACATCCTGCATCTGAGGTTGCCACGGCGGCATCCCGCCGGAGCCGCCAATGCCAAGGCCAACGCTGCCAACCTGATTCATCAGCGTCCACTGCCACCCATTCATCTTCCTCGCCAGGGGGGGTAGGGAGTCTGGGACCAGGAGGTGGCCGGAGACGAAGAAAGCAAGGGGACTTTGACCAATGGCGTACTGTACTTGACTACCTGAGCCAGGGTCAATATATAGCGGGTGCTGGGCGAGCGCCGTGCTCCCCGTGTTCTATATGTAACCGGACCAGACGTAATTACTTCCTGCCAGAGAATGAGAGAATCGCCCTACGCCCGGTGTCACGCGCCAGAATACAGCTGGTTGGTGTGCGTGAGCCTGGGGCCTCTTGTTTTTTTTTCCTTGAAAGAAGGCCAATGGCATACATATTAGAATCGTCCGACCCTTACAAGACCAACTTTACAAAATTAGAAAATAAACCCATACATACTCGAAGTCTTCCTCTTGCACTGGCCGGTGGCGCGCCGTGAGCAAAGATCGATCCGTCTCTGGATCTCTGGAACACCCTTGAAGTCAAGGTAGCATTGTTGAGACTTGAGACAAACAATCACGTTGACCATAGCAAAGAAATGGATCCAAATCGAAGAAAAGGATGAATTGGGCATACTTGGTAACTTCGTGGCATCAAAAGGAGAAGGAACAAGTCCAAGATTTGGATTAAAATGGCCACAACTCAAAACACACACCTCCAAACCCATTCTCTTCCAAGTGGGACGAATCCAACAATCCTAAGATCTCCCTCCGTATCGCCAAGAAGCTGCCTACGAGGGAGGAGACAAGGAAGAAGTGGAATGGCGCCACCGCCTCTGGCGTGGCCCTAGGGTCGCACAGGCGGCACCATCTCCATCACGCCATCGTCGACGCCGCCAATGCCATTTCAATCATGGCCACCAACGCCTCCATGACCCTTAATTTCATCTAAAATGTTGTAATCTACTCGTATACTCGTGTCATAACTCCCTTAATGCAGTATGTGCTTGAGTAGTTGTGTGTTCTAGATAGAGGATGGTCAGATGGGTGAAGTTAGATTGTGGTTGTGTATCTGTAGTTCTTGTCCTGTTTGTGTTATTTATTTTCGTGATTGGAGACGCCCGATCTACCGGCGAAGTTATAGATCTCTAGCCCTAGAGGCCACACACGGAATATATAGATGGGTTTGTAAAAACCTTTGTACCTTAGTGCGCTATTGATAATCCCATGAGTGACAATAGCGATGGGATAATATACTGCACTATAGGAGTGAGAGTTCACGCGTATTTGCCGGGAACCACTTATTTGCATAATAGTTCTAACCAATAATTTTCGACCTTAATTTCTTCTATGGCTACATGCATCATTAGTGCCGGGAAGTGGACAAGTAATGTTGCGCCTCAAAGTACCGTGAGGAGTGACGCCATTAGGGAGAATTTCTATACAATTTGACGTGTAGCGCCATAATCACTCCACTAGTGCTAGTGATTCCAAATCCTATATATATACCACCTTGGCTCTATAGTACTCTGGATAAATTCTTTTAGTTTTTTTTGTCTTAGCCATAGCTTTCTGTTTTGTCTTGTTTTTACTTTACTTTATACAAGGAAATTGCACGTGCATTGCAGTTGGCACACGGTTAAAACGCTGCCACTATGGCAAATCTAATAGCTTATCATGAAAGGAACCGCTACCATAGCAACGTCAAAGTGTTGTTGCAGTGGAACAAAAGTTACAACTCAAATTTATTCATGGAAGTAATTGAAAATTCCAGATAACATCTTAGCTAGGAGAATTATAGCGATAGTATATATATGGCAACCAAATTATTGTACTTAACTCACAAAGGTCTTTGTAAGACCGTTCGTTAGACTCATTTTAACAAGACTCGTATAGTAGTTTTGATTAATGAAGCATGGCAACAAGATAAGATAAAACAAAATAAACAAGTGAAAAAATGAAAAAAAAACTAGAGAAGGAGAACACACACACACACACACACAAAGATATATATATATATA
>CBMN010753061.1:0-17147 GCA_000582825.1 Hordeum pubiflorum
AACCACCAAGGGAGCATATTGTGCTTTCACCAGGTTCGGTCCCTCCGATGAAGGTAAAAGCCTACGTTCTGCTTTGTGTGTTTATTGATGAAGATCTCGGTTACAGGGGTGTGAAATCGCTAACCTAGCTCTCGAGGGTTTCTTTCTTACTTGATCCTTCTATCTCAAGGGCACACCTTTATATATACAAGTTGAGACCCGAGGTCCGGGTCGTACTACGACCCGTGACCCAATCTACTTCTACTTGCCTTGTCTTCCAAGCACACGACGTTCTTCATGAGGACATCGTCAAGCTGGCCTGCTGAGCCCGGCCCATGAGCCGGTCTCCTTGGACAAGCCGCCCCCTTGGCCTTGGGCCTCTAGGCGCCTCAAAGTTTGTGTAACGACCATGTCATGACTCACCGCTTGGTAGCCGAGTTATCTCTCTGGCGGGTCATCCTGTGGGGTATATCCCCAACACCTGGTGTGGTCTGGAGCTGTCGAAGTATCCCTTCTGTGATCACGGTGGTGGGTGTGCTCGACGAAGTGATCCGGGTGTGGACTCCGCACCCATCAACCGGCGTCATTGTTGTGTTGTAGCCTCGGCTGCACTTGACCCTTCATCCGGGTGTGGACTCCGTGTTCGTTGCCCTTCAACTATGCCAATAGCTTGGGTTTGGTCTCGGCTTAATGGATCTCTTCGTATATTGTGATGATATTTCTCATTCAACTCCCCACTATTGAGGATGGTGAAAACTGATGGTCATGCGTTTCTTCTATCTTTTCAGTGCTTGCCTTGTTGTCTCCTGGAGGCAATCTTCTTCTTTTCTCTTTTATTGTGTTAGGTGATGACATGTTTCTTCTTTACCCCTTGTAATTTCTTGGCTTTACCGGTTCCTCCTCTTAATAAATGAAACATAGCGTTGCTATATTTCGCCCCAAAAAAAAGGAGGCTACTGCTTGGATAATACTTTAGCCTCGCAAATAAGCTGTGTGGGGTGTCAATCAACATGCATTGCTGACAAATCCTTGTTAAATAAACACATGTCCCGGAAACCCATATCACCTACATTCTTCGGCGGGATCATCTCCTGCGAAGATAGCCACATAGGGCTCATTCGATTTGGAGAAACCAAAGCGTAGGAGTTAGGAATAGCATAAGAATTTGATAGGATGACACTTGCCATCCTAAGAAATTGGCTTGCGTCGTTCCTACGTGTAAAGTGAGCTTAGAGTGGATGTGTAGTTTTCTTCAAAAATATAGGAAATGAATCTTATTCCTACGAAATTCATGTACGCATATCCTACAAACCAAATGCATCTCTAGAAAAAAAATCTCTGAAATAATTGCTGGTAAAAAAATTAGCGAAGCCTAATGTTCAGGGTATTTACAAATGGAGAAAGTATGTACAGTATGTAGATCTATATGCGCTCCTCTATATATACATGTACCCCTATTATCGAATTTAACATTGTAGTAGTACGGTTTGCACCAGAGATCACAATCAATCAAATCATGGTCACATGAGGTTGCTTAATTAGCCAGCTAGCTAGCTAGTTAGCTTTTCCACCCAAAGAAAAAAACTAGCTAGTTAGCTTACGCCAGAGCAGCAGAGTCTTGACTTGGAACGGCATGGCTATTCCCGTCGATGGCACCGCGTCGTTTTGTTCGATTTAGTATAAACTAGGAAGGACATTGCCTTTCTTATACAGCGACGGCGACCGGCCGGAATTATAAAAAGCTACTCCCCATGTGACTAGTACGGCAACCGCATTATATTAGATCCACGCGATCAGCACGATAAGTTTAATTACGAGAATCATTTTTCGTACTACTAGTAGCCACAATTGTGCAACCTAAGCTATCACATTGATTAAGGCGGCGCTTAGATAATGCCGAGGTAGGTGACCGTGAGACTACGTAATCGTCTACGTCTTTCTTGGTTTTTTTTTTTCTTGCATCGAACTGGAAGGGAAGGGGATTCGTAGCACGCAAGTGCAGAGCCACGCAGCCCCTTTTTCTTTTGGCTTTCGATTTTTAATCTTTTACATCTTTTTGAATCAAAAGACCAAATTATTTTTTGCTTTCATATTCATGTGTTTATGATGGCGGCTTTCAAACAAGACCGGTTTTGAAAATGTTTTGACGAATTTTAAATTTTTATTAAGTTTTAACTTATAGGGATTTCGGCAAAGCAAATTTATACATTACTAGAACCAAAGTCAGTAGGAGTACTATTATGAAGTAATTCAGACCTCGAACTTAAGGACGTAGTTTCCCCATAAATAAAAAGCATGTGTCATATAACTCTGTTGACAGCGCCCTATAGGGATCATCGAAATTTCAAACTTGGTATGAACGACCGACAAATAAGTTCCGGAACTTGCGATGGACAAAATCTTAAGCTTCAGAAAGTAAAAAGACTTAAAACTTGATGTACCCACATGCGGGATCCAACCAATTTGTGATCGCGAAGCGACTGGCACGACTAGGCAGGTGCGTGCCCCTGTGAATTTCTGCGTCAAACATTTTTCTTAGGTGGGAGGGAGGGGTTACCAAATGGGGATACGACGCGAGGCAACCGTTTGAATTTTCTCTATAATTAACACGCAGCTGGAAAATTCACTAGATAGATCATAGAGGTCTAGTCGATGTAATTGTCTTTTCACACTCGTGGCAGTTTTTTTTTCTTTTGAACACCCCTCGTGGCAGCTTAGTTACCACATATGTACAAACAAAATGATAAAAATGTGGATATATAAAACACAGAAAATAAAAAATAGGGAAGAAATACAAATTCACCAATAAAGTTATGAATTAATTTTCTTTTCTCTATTGTTTACCTTTTTGTAGTATTCATACAATAATTGTATATAATTTTCTTTTCTAAAATTATTTTTTATATTATTTGCTTTCTTAGTTTCAAAATGTAATCTTTCTGTGAATTTTTTGTTCAAACTAGTTGGCTTAAGGGACCATACTTACCTTTTAAGCAATACTTGATAGACCAAAAATATTCTTTACCGTTCATATAATATAATGGTCTCTTGTGCTATATTATTCATTTACATATGATGTGTAGCCATAATTTTCTACATGTTGTTTGAATCCCTTCAATGCTTTGTGTGTGCATGGTCTTTTACAGTGAATAGCGCATGTGATAGAAACATGTGAGTTTTTTCGTGTGTGTAGCTTGCATGAAAATGTATTTCATGGCTTGCAAAAACGTCTTACATTATGGGATGGATGAAGTAAACATAGCTTGCAAAAAGGTCTTACATTGTGGGACGAAGGGAGTAATATACATCTAAAGGTATGCGTGTAATCTTTTTAGAATGTTCTTAAGCCTAAAAATCAGTTTTTTGAGATTTAAAAAAAGAGATCCCGTGGCCTATATATTAAAATAGAGCCCACATCTGAATAAGATGCCACAAATTCGCTCCCGACGAGATTTGTGACATGGCCAGCCCGGATGTGCCACTACTCAGCCGATGGGCTCTAGTGCCCGGTTCTCAGATTTCTGAGTTTTTCAAAAACCGGGCTCCATGGAGCTTGGAAGCCAAACACAATTTCTCATATATCCACCATTACTATTTGCTCGATACAAGATACAAAATCAAATATATTGTATGTATGCCATGTATGTACACACAATCTCATATATATAACCCGCAAAAAAAACATATAGCCGCATTCTTTCTCTTCGTTTGCTTTTCTCCATCCCACTAAAGAAATCAAGGTGGCATCTTTTTAAAGACAGCCTCATATCTTGACTTGTCCCTAAATGACATCCAAGGTATTTAAATAAAAATTTATATCTACTACTGAACAATGCCTTGCTTTACCTTTCTTGCGTGCAACCAATTTGGGGCATCCTTTCCAAGATGGCCCATGCCCCCATAATTATCATCAGTTGTTTAACATTTACAATAAACTAACCTATCTTACGATCCTAGCCAATTGGGGGGTATCTTTCCCCTTCCATTTCTTTGCTAATTTAAGGAAGTTGGGCAACTAAAGGAAAGACAACTTGCAGAGCTACCAGCAGAAGACTCCTCTCCCCCTTCCTCTTCCTCTCACCCCCTCCAATCAGCCTATCTGGGAAACCTGGGAACTTTCTCCTTCCAGAGCTCCGGCAGCTAGATCCACCCAGCTTATCTATCTGTCATCGCCCTCTTGCTCTGCACCAGGTAGCTCGCCCCCTGCGTGTGGAGGTAGTTGAAGATGGGGCGGGGCAAGATAGTGATCCGGCGGATCGACAACTCCACGAGCCGGCAGGTGACTTTCTCCAAGCGGCGGAACGGGATCTTCAAGAAGGCCAAGGAGCTGGGTATTCTCTGCGATGCCGAGGTCGGTCTCGTCATCTTCTCCAGCACCGGCCGCCTCTATGAGTACGCCAGCTCCAGGTCAATGGATTCCATTGCTTCAGTTTGATTTCCCATTTTTATCAGAAAAAGCGCTACTATGATCATGAAAAACACATGCTTGTTTGGTTGATTAGCTTCTGATGCCTGTGATTTCACCTTTGAAAGCTTGTTTAAATTTTTGAGAAAACTTTTCGAAAATATATTTGTGCTTATCTGCAAAGGCCACCAACCATTGAGAGTACAGCTGCCTGTAACATATGCATACAGCGGCCTTGAGTAAGAAGGATACCAGTATGACAAATTGCTTCCTTTTAGAATCAACTTAAAAATTGCACATCTTTTTCTTTATTATTTTTACCTTCTATCTAGCCTCTTATGTATACTGCTCTCCATGCATTTCTTAGCTTGATCTTAGCTACACACTGAAATGAAGAAAACGTATATCTCCTCGTCAAAATGAAGTAATATAGATCTAGGGTTTTCTGGTATTATGTGGGAACTCACATGAGTACAGTACAGTAATAATTGTTTCTGTATTATTTTATTTTATTTTGAAACAAGGCAAAAGATTTGCCATTTTCATTGATTAAGAGGAATCAGTTCTTATTGGTGTGCTGTTCGATGCAATTCTTGCAGCATGAAGTCTGTGATAGATCGATATGGCCGAGCCAAGGAGGAGCAGCAACTTGTTGCAAACCCCAACTCGGAGCTTAAGGTAAGCCTTTCCCGTGATTTTAAATCCTGCAGATCTTAAATAAAGTATTTTTCGCCATGTGAAGCTGTTGGTGTTTTGTACTGGTTAATAGTTACAATATTAGTTCGTCATACTAGCTAGTAGTACAAATTAAAACAGGTAAACTGTCTTTCTACCAATGATAAAGTACGTGCAAGAACAAGAGAGCAAACATACTGCTAATTAAACTGAAAGGACGTTCATCTGCAACATCCATGAAGTAGGCGATGTGTTGGTGTCTACTGTGGTTTGTTTTATCTTAGCTTTTCGAAGTAAATAGATGCAACGGGTTCAATTGCTTTTAATTTGTACAGAAGTGTTGTATACTCCCTCTGTCCCTAAATATAAGACCTTTTAGAGATTTCACTATAGACTGCATACGGATGTATATAGACATATTTTCGAGTGTAGATTCACTCATTTTGCTTCGTATGTAGTCCATAGTAAAATCTCTAAAAGGTCTTATATTTAGGAACTGAGGGAGTATATGCGAGATAAGGTCTTGATCAAGTTGAGCGTTCAGCTATAACTACAGTGCAGAAGCCAGCTTAGGCATTATTTTGTTTGCGGTAGAGATTTTTATATAATTAAAGAAGTTTAGAATGTATGCACTCGGTGCATGGTTTGAAGAGTGGATAGTAATGTAAGGAAGCTCAGAATGTATACACGCTGCAGAGAGTTTCAAGAATGGGTAGTTATGTTACTTGTTCGTCACTACGGCCTTCATATAATCATGTTGTGAATTGCAACAACTAGCAGATATAGCTCATGTCAGCTATATTAACAAATACTAAGGTAAGGTTTGACGTGCTAAAGGGATAGAGGTAATCAAATGGTACATATATAGTGCCAAGTTCAATAGAAAAACAATTGTAGGTATATATAGCTATATGGGAAAAGGAAATATACAGAAGGGACTTATTCCTTAAGATTGCTTGAAATATGCCATCTCAAGCATGTGTAAACTGGACGGAGTTAGAGCAAGTTAATTACGAGCCTCCTGAATAGTCAACTATTGCTATGTTTCGACCATTATTGCATGTAAGAATGATACTTCATACCACTTGGGTGTTCTAATTCCCTTTAGAGGGAAATTAGTACTGCATGCGAATCGTTGATGGCCTAGACATATGGGCAGTCGTTATTACATTTTCGTGGAATTGGAGAATCTAATTCGTACAGGAATTGAGCTTAGATATATGGAGAAGATGACTTGACATTGTAATCAAGGATAAGAGAGGAGATTCTAGTACCATATTATGACGCAGTATCATAATGCATCAAAAAAGAGATAATTTAATAAGAAATACATCATATCCACAACCTTTTGGGGCCTTGGGGGGATTTTTCAAAGGAATTAATGAATTGACAATATGATATTCATGTACAATACTATCATATTCTCATTTTATACATTAGTATCATGATATTGTGTATTTGTGAGCGGCCTTAGAGCAACTCCAAGAGCTTCCCTGAAAAATGTCCCGTAAAAGTCGTTTTATGGATGATCGTATAATTTACAGGAAGTGTTCGGATGCTCACTTTTCTCAGTTTCCGTAAACATCATCCTGTAAAATATTTATTTTTCTATTTTCCATTAAAAAAAACTCTACCTAAAAGCCTAGGGCCCGCAAGTCAATGACAAAAGCGTGACGGCGAGCGGCGGCGGCGCATGGCACAAGTGGTGCACCAGCGGCGGAGGCGGCTTGCGGCAGCCGCTCGAAGGCGGCGTGCGGTAGCCGCTTGAAAGCGGCGGGCGGAAGTGGCGCGTGGCGGCAGTGTGTGGCGGCGGGGGCAGAGGCACACCAGAGCGACGACGCGGCTGGTAAAGTTTCATGCGATTGCCGCCCGCCAAAATTATATGTGAAGAACATATTCATGTGAACTTACAGGACAGAGGAGATATTTTTACGGGATTCCTGTAAAAAATACAAAGGGGAACACAACTAAATATAAACTCTAACACCCCTCTTTCAACTCATGGTGGATCAAGAACACTAAGTTTGAAGAGATAGAAGTCGTGTTGTGCTCTATTTTGGCCCTTTATAAAGAAATCCGCCAACTGTAACTCTGAAGGTACATACTGAATAGCAATAACCTAATCCTTCACATCGGCGCACACAAAAGAAGTATCAACACGAATATGCTTGGTGAGCTCATGCTCACGGGTCGCGTTGTACTATCAAACAAGAGCAGAGTAGGCGTAATGACAGAAACACCAAACTCGTGAAGTAACCAGCCTAAGAAGTCAGCTCTGTCATCAAAAGAGTCATAACTCATAACTCAGACTCTGCACTCGAATGGAAAACCGCAGTCTGTTTCTTTGTTTTCCATCCAGTGAGTGAGCCTTCAAGAAAAAAGTTGTAAGCAGAAAGTAAAAGGCGATCCGAGGGATCGCTAGCCCACGTAGCATACGAATAGGCTTGAAGTTGCAATGACCTGAAGTGGGGAAGAACATACAATGGGAGATCATGCCACGAAGATATCGAAGAACACGAAGGGGGTAACTATAGTGAACTGAAGTGGGAGCAGAGACAAAATTACTCGAATATGGACGGTATAGGAGATATCCGGATGAGTGACCGCTAGCTAGATAGATAAGACTCCCAACAAGATGACCATAACACATCGGATCAGACAACGGGTCATCATCAGTAGCACGGAAGTGAACATTGAGCTCCATGTGAGTGTCAACAGTGTGCTCATCAATAAGAGCAGCACTAGCAAGAAGATCCTGGATATAAAAATCTTGATAAATAAAAATGGCAACCGAGGTAGAAGAGAACTCAATCCTAAGAAATAGCGAAGAGGACCAAAATCAGATATAAAAAACTACTCACTAAGACGTGCCTTCACAAAGGCATTATACTCAAGGTTGTTGCTATTGATGATCATGTCAACAATATATAGAAGAACTAGAGTCTGGCAACGAGCAGAAAGGTGGACAAACAATATAGGATCATAAGCACTCGCTGAAAAGCTAGTGGCAGTCACCACAGAGGCAAAATGCTCAAACCAGGTGCAAGGGGCTTGCTTAAGGTCATAGGGAGAGCGACGAACATGGCTGACCATGCCATTCCAAATAGAATATTGAGGCGGTGACTACATGTAAACCTCCTCATGCTACTCACGACTAAGAAAGACATTCTTAACGTCAAGTTGGGACACAAACCAGTGGCAATCAAAGGCCACGGCAATAAGTGTGTGAACAGTGGTCATAATGGGCCACAGGAGCAAAACACACACCCTAATAACGACCATGCTCCTGCTAGAAGCCATGAGCCACGAGAGGAGCTTTGTAGTGCTCAAGAGAACTATCGGAGTGAGTCTTAACCTTGTATACTCACTTACAAGTGATGAGATGAACACGGGGAGGAAGAGAAAAAAGATCTTGCGTGCTGATGCACTCAAGAGTAGCAATCTCCTCTGTCATCACAAAGCTGTCATTCGGGGTGAACAACAACATCACGCAAAGAATCGGCTCAAGAACAACGGCTCCAGTGCTTGGAAAACCAATGCGGTCAACAGGCGGAAGCGGACGAGAACACAATCCATAAGTAGGCCGAGACGAGGAAGATGGCATATTAGAAGTAGATGGTGCATCAGTGGATGCATCCACAACACATGAACGACTAGTACAAAACGGAGAAAAAGATTGAATAATACGAGAAGGAATTACCGAGATAATATCTAGTGATGGAGATGGAAAGCCAACGGGGATGAAGGTGCAGAATTCCATGATAAGCAAGGTGAGAAAACCATAGGAGATTGCGATGAAAGATCTTTAATAGTTGGAGAAGTAGTAGCAGTAGGACGGATGGGCAAGGGCTCAACGGGACTAGTAGGAGTGTCGGAAAAATTGAGGAAAGAGATATCGTCCACCGAAAAGGTCGAGAAAGATGGATGCGAGTAGAAGGGACAGGACTCATCAAAAGTCACATCCTGAGAAATACGCTTTCGATGACCAACAGGATAATGAAGTCACACAATCTCCTGCTCTATGAAGGACACAGCCGAAGTAGTCGATGCAGTGGCACTGGAAGAGAAGCGGTCGCTACCTGTGGAACCCTCATGAGGAGGTTGTGTGCCATGACCAGTATTGTCTCCAGAAGCCGGTGAAGAACCAAGTGTCAAGGAAAGGCATATGTGCAAGGCGTAGTCAATGGAGCCATATGCACCAGCACTTCCAGTGAAAGTCACGAGAGGAGTAGGTGTAGAGCGACAATCACCATGTGTGGAGGTCGCAAGAGGAGACGCGGAAGAGAAGCCGCCACGACCGTCTATAGAAGTCGATATAGAGTGACCATTACCAACGGCGAAAGTCGCCATAGGGAATGGCGTCACAAGCACACGAGCACCAATCATCTAGAGAGGCGCATGTGCCAGACAGGATCAATGTAGGGTATACCATCCAAAATCAGTGGGCAACGAGGAGGAGAAATCGTGCCCGACAACGTAAACAATGTACATTTTTACCAAAAGGCAAGGAGCCAATGCTCGAAGAAGCACGAAGCACCAAGAAATCAATCTAATCAGTCGGGGGCAATTCGAACCTGGAGCTAGAGAGCTGAGCAACCAGAAGAATTGGGACAATGAACGTGCGTTGTCGGGCGCAGGAGGCCGACAGTTGCAGGTTGTCATGGGTGGGTGCGGTCATGCAGGAGGCCGACAGTCAAGCCAAATGTGTGCCTCATCGGATGCACGAGAGACCGACGCGCGGTCAACATGCGAGCGCACATGCGTGAAGGCAGTCGCGTGAGCATGGGTCGTGCGGGCAGGTGGATTGGGCAGCACGTGCATGGTCGTGCAGTTAATGCGAGTGAATTGCCCTTCCAGCAAACGGATCGAGCAGGCGCTCTGGCGAATCAGGCAGTAGATTGAGAGGTAGCTGTGTGATCAGGGGTGGTGCGGCACGAGTGGACACATGCAGCCAGAGGTGTTTGGGAGCAACTGAGAGAATAAGCGTCGGAGCGCGAGGAGGATGACGACGGTGCAGGATTGAATCAGCAGGAGTCGCGCGTGCGAAAAAAGAACCTAACCTCTAATACCATGTTAGGAAATATGCAAACTATATTTCCATGTGACACGGAAGGCCAACGCGTGGTCAACACGCTTGGAGGCAATCACGTGGGCATCATGGGTCGAGCGGGCAGGTGGATTGGGCAACAAGCGCATGGTCGTGCGGTCAATGTGAGGGAATTGCCCTTAGAACGAACGGATCGAGCAGGCGGTCCAGGGAACCATGCAGTAGATCGAGCGGCAGCGACGGGATGGGGGCTGGTGTAGCACGAATGAAGACATGCAGCCAGAGGTGGATAGGAACAATCAACAATGTGAGAAATCGTCGGAGCGAGAGGAGGATGACGAGGGTGGGGGATTGAATCGGCACGAGTTGTGTATGCTAAAAAAGAACCTAAGCTCTAATACCATGTTAGGAAATATGCAAATTGTATTTTCAAGTGGTCATAGGGAAGTATATATGTATACAAGTACAAGTGTGGTACAATATGTAGAAAACCCCTTATAGAACGGGAAAACACAAAGGGGGATAAGGCTGAATATATATAACTATAACAAATGCAACAATTTAAAATCCTCATGACAGAGAACACTACCCAACTAGCCAATAAAAGACGGTAGAAGAAGATGCCGATTGGAGGCACTAATGCCCCTCAAAGAAAACTTGCCAACCATAGGTTGGCATCCACCACCAAACACAACATTTGGACTGAACGTATATCTTTGGCAACTCCTTCAAGGTGACAATGAGCGCTATTGTCGCCAGTACCGACCCACGTTGAGACAAGTCTTTCACCCATAGCACTCACAACCCCACCGGACCGAACCTGGGGAATGCTTTCGACCATGTCCGCAACCATCGGACATGGTTGGCCATGGTCCAATGGAGGAGATGGGAGCTCTTCAAAAAATGACTCCAGGGAGGAAGACATCCAAGCGCCATCATTCTAGACACCGTAACTCGTCTGGACAAGGCTATTTCCCATAGCATTTTGTCCTTCCACGACGTTTGCATCCAGTGGCAAGCCCATGGCTAATAGATCAAAGAGCACATTGTTGCTGCTATCACTACACGACATCATCTTGGAGACCAGCATGTGTCATGTTACTTCCTATGCATGCCCATGAAAAAAAATTGTGATGTTGTGGGAAAACAATCTCATTGTCTTAGCATGTTTAGTCGCTAGCTAGGTGAGTCCATATTCCCTACTCAATTTGACAATTTACTTGGTCAACATTTTACGTATTGCACCAACCTCATCGTTCTCGATCTATAATAGCTCCGCCCTTCACCACATTGTGACACTTAACCAAGATTCATTGTGAATTGCCTTTTTGTGGGACAAGAATCATATGTTCTTTTCTTAACAAATTTTAGGTGAGGTGGGGTGCATAGAGGTGGGTGGTTTCATCACAACTCTCCAATTCATCGAAGAATCATACTCCCCTTCCTTTTCTTCTTTTTCTCTTGACTTGTTGACATTTAGCCATTGCCCAGATGCATGTTAGATCTTCTAGGCCTACCCAAATTCAGACATCGGATGTCATGCAAGTCCACGTAATCGACTTATTGCTACTTTATAGTGAGTTAAGTAGTGTATGTGTGAGGGGCAGGAAAAGTTACACTAATGTAGAACCAGCAATCGGGAAAAGGTCACTCAATGGGTTAAAGCCATGTAGGAACGTTATTATGTCTAGTGGGGATTGAATAGACTACATGAATGGCTCTTCCAATTTTAAGTTTTTGGCGGTTTTGAGCTTGTTCTACCGGTAGCCTGCAAATAACCTACACGAGCAATTCCACAAGAGTACAGAAACGGATGTGTATATGTAAAGAGTGAAGTTTAGGAGAACGCGGACACGTGGAGGCTCGATGAAGAATTTTTCCCATGGTTCAGATAGTTGACGCTATTCTACCCAATGTTGATGGAGGCTTCAAAATGCGAAAGCTCTAGGATCACTTAAGATTCCGGTAGCGAGATCCACGAAGGACTACATCCATGAAGGGTCCACAAAGGAGCAACCAACCTATGCCATCATGACATACGACCACAAAGATCTAACCACAACCGGGGTAGATCTTCACGAAGTAGGAGATCTTCGGGCCCGTACGTTCTTGGGTCCTTCACACCATGAAGGCTCCCAAGCACACCTAGCCACTCTAAGAGGCGCACACCATCAAAAAGTAACAAGATTGAGGGTGCTTGGTGATGAATCCCTTGCTCTTGTGCTTCAAAATAAAATGGCATCCATGCTTAAAACTCTATCAAGATGGGGTTATGGATTGGAAAGGTAGGAGTGGAAAGAAAGAAGGGAGATTAGAGCTCAATGGAGTGGCTTGAAAGTTGGTGTAGAAATCCCTTTAAACTCAGCATGAGGAGTGATAGTTCTCTCTCGGAGAATGGGCTTTGGATAAGTTGTTGAACTAATGGTATCGTTGGGGTATGTGTAGGCTGGACCCAAAAATGTGATAGTCACACAATTTTTAGCAAAGCTTGGAGGCTACAAGTGACCAGCTTAGAATCATGGAACAAACCGCTTTCAAATAGCTCGGAGCGTTTGAACAAAAGTCGTTCAGAGGCTCCAATTGACCAACGGCTCACCTGCACATGCTTCTGGAAGACATTTGAAAATTCTGACAAAAAACATTGGCACATTTCCATGATGGGTTGGGTTGAGAGTGCATCCTAATATCACTCTAAGGCGTAACTAATTAAGGGTTTTATGGCTACAACATAGATCTTACATGCGAATAATTTGGGATCAGTCAAGGTAACTTAATCCGCCGCAAAATCCATCTTCCCATCCTAGATCGAATTTACTCCTCATGTCCCATGAGCGTAGCTTGTGCACATTCAATGTTTTTCAAAACATTATGAAGAACGACATCATGTACATATATACTAAAAATAATTATCAATCTTACATGTAACTCCACAGCCTCAAGAATGAAATGACTTACCCGGAAATGAAACAAGAGACAAGAATAGAGAATGAATGAGATATACCATGATATTAACAATTAAAATAAATCCATATACAAACCAATAAATTGAACCGGGGAAGATTGGGAAAATTACGCATGGGTCGGTGGAGAACTTGACAGTGGTGGTTTCGGCTCTTCATCCCTTGGTGTGGTGGCGAAATGGAGAGACTGCGTGTATATCCCGGTGGCAATACTTCTTATGTTATCTCCCTCTCTTCACTCTTGTCGTTTGTTTGAGTTTATATCTTAATAAGTATAGAGACAAAATTTGAAGCATTGGGGCACACACCAAGGCAAGATAGTGTGATCCTTGTATAGTTGACGGCCAATTGAACCTTACAATAACTCTCTATTTGCTTGATGCGCCGCTTGCGACATTTCTTCTTGAGCTCCCTTTTTGGGTGAATTTGGTGATTGATGTGTCTTCATGAAATATCATAGTGTTTTTACAACACAAATAGCCTAACATGAACCAATCAAGGATATCATTGACTATATTCTACACACTTTGATCAAAATAATAATAATATTTTTCTAGAATTTCAACCAGAAGGGTGTTGCTTTGAAAGTTTGAAGTATGCAACACTCCCAAGTTTATGTCTAAAATCAAGTCTACCCTAGAAACGGGGTTGTGTCCCTTTATATATATTCTTTACAACCATCTTGAAACAATGGGCCAAAAGCCTCATACAACTCAAGCCCCTTGCACTATGTAGGAAATGGTTTCACTGATTCAACCATCGATGTACTAAGCACTCATTTATCAAGATGATATTTACACTTGGAGATGGTCATGCCAGCGGTGGAGAACATTTTTTTTCCGATGGTGGTAAGCCATAAAATGACTCCTACAATACAACTATCAGCGTTGTTGACATCGGTGACCATTAGGACTACAAAGGAACTAGTGGTTTAGCCATTTGAGTAGTTGAACTATAGTGAGCACGTCGGTTGTACCACATGGCCTCTTAGGTCCTCTTTGATTCGTAGGATTCACAAAACATAGGAATAGGAAAAATACAAGATTGAAGTGGCATGCCCACTTGAATCCTATATGACAAGGTTGAAGTTTGAGAGAGAGAGAGAGAGAGGTGATTGGTAATAAGGACAAGGTTGAAGTTTGACAGACAGAGAGAGAGAGAGAGAGAGCAATGGTGAAGGTTCGAATCACCTTCGGGGCCCACTCGATTCTAGTTTGAGAATTGTTCTGGATTTTCCAGAGATTTGCAACTCATGTAATACCAATCACAAGTTTATCAAGAAGTATCTTCCCCCACACACATGTATTGTGGGTTATACGTGGCAACCATTCACATATCCAGGTTTAGGAACATATTGGCAAACTCTTTACATGCCCATAATTTGGTGCAAGAGAGAAAAAAAACATCATCGAAGTTGCCAGACCCTTAGCCTGTGTTTATTTTCATCTCCCCAAGTTTGGAATTCAACACTTCCTTCCATCTAGAGCAACCTTGTTGATGTCTCATCTAGTCGACATCTTCTTTTAGTGAAACCAATTGATATCTATGTGTCAGTATAGCAAACACTCTCTTTATAGGAACACAAGACTTATATTACATAGGTATGATATCAAGAAAAAGAAGCCACACATGACCCCAACTTCCAAAGAGGATGCAACTTACGCTAGAACATGTGCTTTAGTGTTTTAGTCCCTCTCTCCAAAGCCGAAACAAACCTCCTGAAAGTGAGCTTTCTTCTAGAGAAACTCACTGAGAATCTCATTAAGGATTGGGGCATGCTTCTTCATCAAAATTTTGATAGCTTCAAGTTAATGACATCTCAGATCAAGAGCGAAGGAGGCAGCCTCATACATGACATTCCATGTATACTGGTAGGGCCTTCGAGCACTTGGACCATGAGTGCCAATGAGCCCAAAAGTTATCCCTTTGTGTCCCTCCAACATGTACTTGTTATACCGCGATCTCCTTGCCATGACAGCCCGCCATCAGCATCAATCCTGGCAAGATGCCCCTTAGGCGAAATCCACTTCTTCTAGTTTGTTCCTCTCGTGGAAATAACGACTTCATCTAGCCCCGCAGCATAGCCAAAAATTCGAGGCCATCCAGTTATTTGTTGATGAAACACAGGGACAACATTGGCGTTTGAAATTCATCATCATGACATACCCACTGGATCACCCACGTCGTCGCCAAAACCTTTGCCAAGTCATCCTAATTTAGCGTCACCAATAACCAAAATTGCCATTGTCGTTCATCCCTTGAACAGTTCATCAGTACGTGCTGCAAGTACCCAAACTTTGCCGGATCTTTACTTTCCAAATCACCAGGCAATCTTTTTACTTTTCCACCACATGCAAGTGGCCAAGCAGCTTGTTAAGACGACCACACCAAGAATCATCCAGTTTTCTTATGATGTGTGGACCAAAAGCCTCTTGTACTTGAGAATTTAACGAAATATGTAGCACTGCCTCCCTATTATTATTAAAATTGCTGATCTAGTAGCTTCACCTTCCATCAATCATTAGATCCATCTATCTACTTCCAGGCCCTAGATAGAGGGCATCCTAGGATCTACTCCAGTTCTCTCTCAAAATCAACATATCCAAACCTCTTAGGGCCTCTCATTCAAAGGATTTTCATGGGAAATTAAAAGGATTGGAATACTAGATGTTTGTTTTGAATGTTATGTAGCCAAACAAACCAAAATCTTATAGGATTCAAATGGACAAGATATTGCAATTATGTGTTTGTCATATTCCAGTGTTCTTAGAATCATGTGAAATAATCTCGACAGAGACATTAGACTGGGCAGACGGCTTAGTGTATCACTTATAGGCATAAGAAAATCTCAAGCAACATAGATTTGCAATACCCTTTTTTGGCGAATCATGCTGGCTCATCATACTGACTTAGGAGGCTCGTCGTCAGCCAAACTAAAAAGTAATAGTAATACGGCCCAAGTAAATTGGGAAAAGGCGAACTGACTACTGTTGTAAGGTCTAAGACAGGAAAATATGTGAGCCATTGGACACAGAACACCACCACGGATGATCAACTGCTGACCAAATGGATAAGATTTCGATCTCTGCCAACTCTCATAAATCTTAATAAATCCCTAGTGAATGCCTGAATGGCATGGATACTGTGCCAACTCCAAGTGTTAAGCCAACTGCTTCAACTTGCAATCAGAGGTTGAAAACGCCTTTATACAACGAAAAGTATTGGCAGAAGAGATATTCTTGACTACAAACAAATCGTAGGCCTTAGCAAAGCCAGATTAGAACTCTTGACAGATATAAACACTACTAATTGAATTCAAGCTGACCAAAATGGCCTTACAGTGGTGCACCTGATGAAACTAGTTTGTGAGCATCAAGCAAAACTGCAATTTACTTGACTCTGAAGCTTATTTGAGGTGAACCTAAGATTGCGCTGTCTGCAGCGCCGTTTGCTTTACATTCAAATGGCCCATCAGATCAACTACAGAACTAAATATCAAAGCTCAACTAGAATGGTATCAACCAACACGAGTATATTTCCCACTTAAGATAGGTCGTCATCCCTTCTACAAGAAGGCTCAAATAATTTGCTAAATTCTGCAGTTACAGAACAACCTCAAGGATTATAGGTCGCAAGACAATGCAAATGTTGGCCCAAGAAGAAACAACAAACGGGGTAGGAACGCTCCTGTAGGAAACCATTTGGAAAGAGCTCTTGTGCGTACAGCTCTTATCCGAATCCTAACCTCCTTTGAACCTCAGGCAGAAAATGAAAGATAAGACCAACAGGACATCTCAGAAGGAATAATGGAGCTAAGGAAACATGTACCTGCACCCATGTTCTGAAAGTTCTACAACGCAAACAAATCCTTCAGTCTATATTGGAACTTGTGAGATAAACCCAAAATGACAGTTCTGCATCAAACTCGGACGAACTGCAACCTTCTACTGCCACATGAAAATCTTCTACCAGCAATATAATCACCAGTTTCCGGACCTGTTCTGCATCTATCTCATACTCCCTCCGTTCCTAAATATAAGTCTTTTTAGAGGTTCCACTAGAAGACTACATACGGATGTAT
>CBMN010753073.1:0-10642 GCA_000582825.1 Hordeum pubiflorum
AGGTGAAAAAGTCAACGTGGAACAAATCCGACGGCTGGACTCGTTGCATCGGGCGGCGGCCAAACTGTTGGGCCGACGCATCGGCGCCTAGCACTGGCCTTATTTTAAGCGTGAGGAATTTAGGAAATCTGCTAGGTTGCTTAAGAAAACAGAACTACTCTCTCGCGAGCTCCTCTGGTTCCACCGGCCCCGACCTCGACCACACTCTTCTGCCTCTTCAAGTCTTCCAATCCACCAGCCTCTCCGCCGCGAAACCCTAGCCCCTCAGCCACCCCCCGTCGAGGCCGCTGGCGGATGGCGAAGGCGTGATCGGCGCGGACAGCACCCCGTTCCCGCCCTCAGCCCCGCATCTGATGTTCCTCTCCCGAATCGTCCTGCGCGACCTGGACTCCATCGACTCCCCCGCCTCCATGGCGACCTCGAAGAAGGTGGTGACGCGCGACGAGTGGGAGCGCAAGCTCCGCGACGTCAAGATCCGCAAGGAGGACATGAACCGCCTCGTCATGAATTTCCTCGTCACCGAGGGCTTCGTCGACGCCGCCGACAAGTTCCGCGTCGAGTCCGGCACCCAGCGTACTGCTCGCCTTGTCCTTGCCACACGAGTCGAGAATCATCATCTCTTGTGATGCTCGAGGTCTGGGGACACTGAATTGCCGTTTCTACGGTTTTGTTTGCAGCGGACATCGACCTGGCGACCATCACGGATCGGATGGAGGTGAAAAAGGCGGTTCAGTCAGGGAATGTTCAGGAGGCAATCGAGAAGATCAACGATCTTAACCCCACGGTTCGGTTCTGTTTCTTTTTCTCGGAATTTAAGTACAGATTTGGAGATTGGACTGATAGGGAAGTTAGGATGGTCTTGCAATTTTGATATTTTGCTGTATGAGGAACTTATGGTAGATGGCAATGCGAACAATCCGGCAAAGCATTTTGAACTGACTA
Source organism: Hordeum pubiflorum (assembly GCA_000582825.1). Classification (NCBI taxonomy): domain Eukaryota; kingdom Viridiplantae; phylum Streptophyta; class Magnoliopsida; order Poales; family Poaceae; genus Hordeum; species Hordeum pubiflorum. Next base: position 943 of record CBMN010753073.1, read on the forward strand.
AAAATTTCAACTAGAAACTTTTTGCTCTTCAGGTTAGTTGTCTTTGTTTGGATTTTTGGATACAACTGTATAAATTGTACAAATAAGAGAAGGGAGCTAGCAACTGAATGGAATGCACAATTTTCTGGTATAACCCTAAAACTGTATGCCAGTTTCATAGTTGGAACTTAGAACCTGGTGCTTTGAACAGAACAATTGCAATCAGACTAGCAAGTGTATATGACATGGCATTGATTTGCTGTAAAATTTGGGTTCACCATTATGTTGTTAACCCAGTGTTGGTGAGTCATAAATGCCCCGTAGCACAGTGGGTTTAAACCCAATACTGAACGTGTTATGGGGTTTCTCTTCGAACCATGTTAGTTTATTCATTAGAAGTTTGCCCTTTTTCTACATGCAACTCAGATAGGTGTGTACCAGAAATTAAATCTTTGGTTGGTAGCCAGAAAACCACTCCTGCTCTGTTTTTGTGTCCAACATAGTACTCCCTTCGTCTCAAAATAAGTGTCTCAACTTACTTTAGTATAACTTTGTACTGAAGTTAGTAAAAAGTTGACACTTATTTTGGGACGGAGGAAATATGTCGCTATTTTGTGTATACATCTGAGGGAAGTCCTGTGTGGTAATATAAAGCCGGTGTAGGGTTTTTATTGTGCATTTTTCAAAATAGGGTGTGGCCGCAACCATGTGTATATTTTGAAGCTATTACCCTATAAAGCCTTTATAAGATTTTGACTTCTGATCCTGAATTTTGATGTGCAGATTCTGGATACAAATCCCGAATTATACTTCCATCTACAGCAGCAAAAGCTAATAGAGTTGATTCGTGCGGGGAAAATAAATGAAGCTTTGGAGTTTGCTCAAGAAGAACTTGCACCAAGAGGCGAAGAAAATGTGAGTTATAGACTTCTCATGTCTCTGTTACTTCTGTTAGGACTCAAGAGTCAAACCAATATATTGTAATCATAACACACTATATACCTTGGCAATACCACTGATTTTAAGATCATGCTGTGGTGTTACTTTTCGTTTGTCAATTGTTGCAGCAAGCCTTTCTTGAGGAAATAGAGAAAACTGTAGCACTTTTGGTTTTTGAAGATGTAAAAAACTGCCCATATGGTGAACTATTGGACGTTTCTCAACGCTTAAAGACGGCAAGTGAAGTTAATGCTGCCATTCTTACAAGCCAAAGTCATGAGAAAGGTCAGTAGCACGAGGATGTGAATGTTGTGATGCTTATTATTTATTTGTTTATCTGTTTCGTGATTTAGTGTGACTGAGTCGTATCTGCATCCATGTAAGGTACTCCCTCCTTTCCGGTTTATTAGGCTCATCTTACAAATCACATCAATCAGGGAGGACCTAGTTAAATGCTAGATGTTGACCCTCACACTCCTTCATGCATTGGTTGATTCTACATTGAGAACCAAAATCTGACAGAATTGAATGTAGGGATAGCTATATTTGCCTATTCCCAACAATGAGCCTTACAAATAGGAAATTTCTATTTTTTGAGATGGGCCTAACAAACCAGAAGGGATGGAGTATGAACTGAACTGATATCAAGCATCTTATTTTAAATATGCTAGTACCTTTTCTGTAAAAGAACATGAAACTAACTAGTGTATTCCTGTCCTATCTAGAACAATGAATGGAAACATGATGCATTTATTCTCATTTTTATACCTCAAAGCAAAGCTAATACTACTGAATTTTATCAGAATGTTACATAACTACATATAAATATAAGCAGACATGGCCATGCTCAATACTGGTGATGCTTAAGCTGATCATGCGTGACTGGTGATATAAATAGGAAATACTGATAAGCATGAGTCAAATTATTACATAGGGATGCTGCTTGAAAATCATTTGATAATGTGGGGAATTTCAAGGTTAACGGAATGAAAGTTTTGCCTTTTTTTTTGTCTGGGCTCTTTCAAACTTGCTTTCGTCAAAAGTCCTTGATCCTTATGTTTGTCGCATATAACAGATCCAAAGCTCCCCAGCCTGTTGAAGATGTTGATTTGGACTCAAAACCAGCTGAACGAAAAGGCAGCATATCCCCGAATCAACAACTTCTCCACCGCCGCACTGGAAGATCCAGCAATATGAGCTGCTGCGCCCAAAGTGTTGAGTGTTGACTACGGAGCTTAGGCACCAGCAGCCATGTCTGCCTGTACACTCTCTGTCGTAGGTTTGTTACTTGTTCGTTTCATCAGTGTTCTAGCTTAATGCAAAAAAAAAAAAACATCAGGTAGATAATCCCGCTCTCTCCTGTTGTATATGTTGTTATCATCACTTTTTTTGTTTTGAAAACAGAGATAAATGTTGCATTTGATTTTTGTTAACAAGCCATGTTTTGTTGAACTATTTGCGCTTATGTGTTGCACAAAAGAGATCTCACTCAAACGCTGCATTCATGTTTTTTGCTGGAATGATGCAATTGTATGAAGAAAGGTAATCAAGTTCAGCTTGCCTACCGTACAGAAGAGTGCCAATGTTATTGGTGGTAAATAGCAAACGCCTACACTGTAAATTACCACCATCATATATATTGCCCCTGCCATTACAAAATAGTACCAGGCACGTAGTCATAACTGTGATAACTAACATACGTGAATAGAGTATGGATTGGACATGTAAAATTGATATGGATTGGTGGATGGTAATTAATACTCCAGTTATATGGATTGGAGATGTAAAAATGATACTATCATTGTATTTGTTTGTAAAATGCTTTTATGTCATATGTAATGTTATTACTGGTTTCGTAGGCATACCATAAGTGAAAAAAATCATACTCCATGATTGTAAAAAAGGTGTACCAAAAACTATGGAAATCAGACGTCTTACATTTTCAAACCGAGGGAGATCCTCACTGCCGTCGCCCTATGGAGAGCTAGACACAGCAGCAGTGTACTAAGTCTCGCCGCCGCAACCATGCCATTGCACTGCTTCTCCATGAGGACCAAGCCCCCGACCTTGCACTGCTTCTCCATGAGGACCAAGCCCCCGACCTTCTCGGTCACCACTAGGGATGCAGAGCGGCGTCCGATCCGCCTGCTTTTTTTTTTTTAAAAGATCCAGCAATTGCTCTTGTTTTTTGAAAGATCCAGCATTGCTAGCCTGGCTCCCCGAAGGGGCTCTGGATGCACTTAGCTTTAGCTAGCCTCCATAGCTCGATGGAGTCCTTGATCCGCTGTATGATCGCAACAGTCGACGGTGTTTTCTTTCGGAACGTGCACTCGTTCCTTTCCTACCAAATCTCCCAGCAAGCGAGGAGCAGCAATATCTTTGCTCCTTTTCTTCCGTTGGCATGAGTGTGCTCGTAGATGCGGTGGGCGATTGCTCGAGCCGGTGCTTGGTGCCACTCCTCCCTGGGTGAGAACGACGAGCAGCCCCTCCAGAGACCTATTGCTGCCCACACCTCGCGTGATCGTGGGCACTCCCAAAAAAGGTGATGAGTAGATTCCATGTTCCGTACGCACAACTGACAGAAATATTCATTTGGCCATCCTCTTCGCTGCAGCCGGTCGTTACACCATAGCCTATTCTGGAAGAGCAGCCATGCAAACATATTTATCTTGCCTGGCACTCAGACCTACCAGATATCTGGGTCGAAGGTGGAAGCTCTCATCCCATGAACTGCATCAGGTTGGCGGACTTGGCGGAGTAGGAGCCGGAGCTCTCCCAGTTCCACCTGATCGTGTCAGGCGTGCCATCCTCTAAGGCTATCCCTGCTTCCCTGATGGCCCTATGCATCTACAGAAATTGAGGTATTAAGCCCTCGAAGCTGCCATGGGCGATGTCTCTGATCCATGTATTCTCTGTCAAAGCTTGTTGCACCGTCCGGTTCTTCCTCCTAGAGTGCTTGACGATGGAGGGGAAACACTGGGCTAGGGTAGCCGAGCCGCATCAAGAGGAGTGCCAGAAGGACGCCGTTGCCCCATCGCCCACTGTGACAGTGGTCGCCACGACGAAGAGGGCATGCTCCCCTACTCCGCAAGGGACCTCCGAGCCCACCCACGACCGGTCAGGGTGTTGCCAAGTGATCCACAACCATCGTAAGCGCAGTGTCGTGCTGAAGCGCTGCATGTCATGGATGTCGAGTCCACCACATGTCGTTGGCGAGCATATGGACTGCCAGTTGACCTTGCAGCTACCACCCGAGATTTCTTCGTCGTGCCGCCAGAGGAAGCGTCGCCTACACTTGTCTACTTCTTTGAACAGTTTCTTTGGAGCCTGTAACACTGCCAGAGCAAAGGTGGCATGTCACTAAGGACATATCGCACCAGCACCCGACGACCCGAGAACGGCATGAGCTTGCCCTTCCATCCCGCTAAGCGAGCCCTGATCCTATCGATGATGAACTGTAGCCTGTAGGTGTACCAGCTGCAGGCGCCTAGGAGTGACAGGGAGTCCCAGATATTTGACCGGGAAGGAAACCACGACCCCACCAAAGCTAGCCAGCACCTCCTGGAGGTCAACCTCCTCGCACCTGATCGGGGCCATCGAAGATTTTGCTGGGTTTATGCATAGCCCCGTCGCGTTGCCGAAGTCAAGTAGGATGGTCATCAGGTTGTCTACCTTTTATCTAGTGGGGTTGACGAATATCACGGTGTTGTCGGCATAAAGGCTGACTTGGAGCTTGAGCTCCCGTCCCGGGAGTGGAGTAAGAATCTGCTGTTCTACAGCCGCCTTGATGAGGTGATGCAGCGGGTCTATCGCTAGGATAAAAAGGAAGGGAGACAGGGGGTCGCCTTGGCGTAGACCTCATCGATGAGCAATGGGCACGCCGGCCACACCATTGAGCATGAATCTGGATGAGGAGGTTGACAAAAGTAGGGCGATCCAATCTCGCCATCGCGCACTAAAGCCGAGCCGCTGAAGGAGCTCGAGGAGATATTCCCAGGAAACAGTGCCGAAGGCCTTCGCTATGTCTAGTTTCATAAGTAGTGATGGGGTTTTTCGTCGGTGGAGGCCTCTGACAACATTTTGAACGAACAAGTAGCTGTCGTGAATGCACTTGGTCTTGAGGAAGGTAGTCTGATCCGAGGAGATGATGGTGTGTATGACTGCCGCTAGTCTAATGGAGAGGACCTTGGAGATAAGCTTTGCTACTGAGTGTATTAGGCTGATAGGTCGGAAGTCGTTGATGGCCATGGCTCCATCCTTCTTGGGAAGCAAGACCACCATGGTTGTGTTAAGTGAAGCAATGTCTCCCCCCGCAAGGTGGTAGAATTGGTGGAACGCCTCCATGTTGTCGTGTTTGATGATTGGCCAACAACATCTAAAGAAGGTCCCGTTGAAACCGTCGGGGCCGGGCGACTTTTCCTGCGGTGATGATGCTATCGCGTTCCACACCTCCTCTTCAATGAAAGGGTTATCCGGCCCACCATGCTGCAACGACGGCAGGTTGATGGCTGCCCAATCGATCGTGGTTTGCCTGGCAGAGCGTTGACCTACGGATGCACTAAAATGATCATGGATCAGTGTGGCCTTGTCCTCATGTGTCGTGGCAATCGTGTGTGGACCTTGAATGGAGTGGATGAAATTCTTCCGCCTCCGGGAGTTTGCTTTCGCTTGGAAGAAGGTCGTATGTGCGTCGCCGGCCCGAAGCCAGGTGACCCTTGATGCTTGCCTTTTCCTAGCACGCTTGATCGCCGCTAGCCCCAGGATGCGCAGCTTGAGCAGCTTAGGCAGCTGGAACTCCCCGGAGGAGAGGGGGCGACTCTCCTGAGCTACGTCGGAGCGTAGCACCAGCTCGGTTGCCATATGAAGCTGCAGTTTAGTCTCATTAAAGAAACCCTTAGCCCAAATCTTCAGGTCCGTTGCTACTCTCTGAAATCAAGTTAGCTATAATTTTCTCCTCAGATATAGTTTAGCTTGCATTATTTCCCTACTTATGCGGAATATGCAAGACGCCCGCTTGCATTCATGCGTTGGACGCACGGTCAACGCATTCACGAGGCCAGATGCTGTTTTTGCCATATTTAAACACACAAAATTTAAACAAAACGGACCATATTTAATTCTCGTTGCCGCAACCATGCATGGCGATGCCACTGCCACTGCTTCTCCATGAGGACCAAGCCCCCGACCTTCTCGGTCACCACCGCGTCGCAGCTCCACGACGCCATCGACCGCCTCCTCCCGCTGCTCCGTGCCGACGCCTCCCACGCCCCGGCCGCGCGCGCGCTCGCCGCGGCCGCCGCCTCGCTCCCGCCCTCCACGCTGCTCTCCAACCGCCTCCTCCACCTCCTCTCCTCCCACCCGGCCTCCCTCCCCGACGCCCTCGCCCTCCTCTCCTCCATCCCGGACCCCGACCGCTGCTCCTACAACACCCTCATTGCCGCGCTCTCCCGCTCGCCGCGCCACCTCGCCTCCGCGCGCGCGCTGTTCGACCGAATGCCGCACAGGGACCACTTCTCCTGGTCCGCCATCATCTCCGCCTACTCCCGCCACGGCCGGCCCCTCGACGCGCTCGCCCTCTACCGCCGGATGCAGGAGGAGCCTGGGAACGCCGGCGCCGACAACCAGTTCACCGCGTCCAGCGCGCTCGCCGCGGCCACCGCCGCCCGGTGCGCCCGCGCGGGCAGGGAGCTGCACTGCCACGTGGCTAGGAGAGGGATCGGAGCGAGCGATGCTGTCCTGTGGAGCGCGCTCGTGGACATGTACGCCAAGTGTGGCCGGTTGGACGACGCCAGGAGGGTGTTTGACGGGATGTTGGTCCGGGACGTCGTCTCTTGGACGGCGATGGTGGAGAGGTACTTTGACTCCGGGCGCGGCGGGGAAGGATTCAGGCTGTTCCTCCACATGCTGAGGGATGGAGATGTTCGGCCGAACGAGTTCACCTACGCGGGGGTTCTGCGTGCTTGCGCAGAGTTCGCCGTCGAGAGCCTTGGGAGGCAGGTGCATGGTCGAATGTCGAAGAGCAGCATCGGAGATTCGTGCTTTGCAGAGAGCGCGCTCCTGCACATGTACTCCAAGTGCGGGGACATGGCCAGTGTGGTGCGTGTATTTGAGGGGATGCCAAAGGCAGACCTGGTGTCATGGACAACGATGATCTCCGGCTATGCGCAGAATGGTCAGCCAGAGGAGGCGTTGCGCTACTTTGACATGTTCTTGAGGTCAGGAATTAGGCCTGATCATGTCACGTTCGTTGGTGTTCTCTCTGCGTGTGCTCATGCTGGTCTGGTCGACAAAGGTCTGGAGGTCTTCCATTTGATAGAGGATAAGTATGCCATTGCGCACACTGCTGATCATTATGCTTGCGTGATCGATCTACTCAGCCGATCAGGCCAGTTTGAACGGGCAGAGGAGATGATCAACAAGATGGCTGTCAAGCCTAACAAGTTCCTGTGGGCATCCTTGCTTGGTGGCTGCAGGATTCACAAGAATGTCCGCTTAGCTAGGTGGGCAGCGGCAGCATTGTTCGAAATAGAACCTGAAAATCCTGCGACGTATGTTACTCTAGCTAATATTTATGCATCGGTTGGTCTGTTTGATGAAGTTAAGGGTGTAAGAAAGATCATGGAGACAAAGGGCATAACGAAAATGCCGGCCTCAAGTTGGATTGAAGTTGGAAGAAGGGTGCATGTATTTCTGGTCGGTGATAAGTCGCATCCTCGAACTGAAGAAATATATGCACTTCTGAAGAAGCTGTATGGGAAAATGAGGGAAGAAGGTTATGTAGCGGACACCGGATTTGTTCTCCATGATGTCGAAGATGAGTAAAAGGAGCATGACATTGGCTACCACAGCGAACGACTTGCTGTTGCATTTGGGATCATTGCTACTCCTGAGGGTTCCCCTATCAAGATTTTCAAGAATCTGCGGATCTGTGGGGACTGTCACACTGCTATTAAGTTCATATCGCGGATTGCTCAGAGAGAGATCACTGTAAGGGACTCGAATATATTTCATCACTTCAAGAATGGGGTTTGTTCTTGCAGAGACTATTGGTGATCTATGCTGCATATGATGATAGGTTTGACTTCTGATATAGGCAACTATTTTTATCCATTTTTTCATGGCTAAAGTCGATGTGCAGCATCTATTGATTTAGCAGCTGGTGTCACATGAGGTTATTGCAATGCCAGGATCCAAGAGATTGTCCTTATCAAGCTGCCATTAGGGAAATGGCCTCCAAAATTTGCAGCTGCGATACATTTCAACAATGTTTCTGCTCTGTTGAAAGGTTAAACTGTGTACATGTTTGCTTTCTTGTATTAACATATCTTGTAAAGATGAGCATTTTGTACAACTGCTGGTTTGCAAGAAATGATCAACCAACAAAAATTCTGTCTTTGTTTGGCAAATCAGAAGGAAATTATAATTCATAACGTTTGATTTAATTGCAGAATTGTGGATGCTCAATTTCCCATCTGCAATGGTACCCATAATTATCAGCACATCAGTGTTTTATTGATTGCTTCAAAGGAATAACATGAAGCTTTGAAACAGGTATAACTCTCAATGGTACTCATTTCATACAAAACCAACCCACCGAAGTGTAAAAATTTCATCTTAAATAAATCACTAGAAGAATGGCAAGAGAAATCCAATTGTAAGCCTTTTCTTGAAAACTTGCCGAGGTAGCTTAGGTAGCTTTCAGTTTAGTCTATACAATGCATTGCCCCCATGAATATGGAATCTGAAAGTACAGAAAGCTGATTTTTACAGTAACTATAACCATTACACATTCTTATATTTATATCTCATTGCGCAGCCAATGTAAACCAGCAAATTTACAAAGCTGATCCCTGCCATCAACCAAAAGAACCGGTCAAGATGGCCTTCATTCAAGTTATCTGGGATCCATCCTGCATCTCCTCCTTGAGTTGTAAGGTACGACACCAAGGTCAATATGATTGAGCTTAAATAGCTTCCCACCGTGACCGTAACAAGTGCCAATGCAGCACATAAGCTCCTCATGGCATCTGGGGCCTGACCGTAGAAGAACTCGACTTGACCTATAGCAGTGAAAACCTCGGCAGCACCAGCAAAGCAATACTGTGGTATTTGCCAAAGAATGCTCATTGGAACAGCAACATTCTCATGGATAAGGCCTTCAGTCCTGGCAATCTCTAAGCGCTTCAACTCAACAAGAGCTGCAGATACCATTGTCACAATGGACAGGACTAATCCAATGCCCATTCGCTGTAGCTCAGAGAAACCCTTTTCCCTTCCGGTGAACTTTCTAGCTATGGGTGTGAGGATGCGGTCATAAATTGCAATCCAGATCATGACAGTGATTCCGTTGAAAGTAAATAGGGATGCAGGAGGAATATCGAAAGATCCAACCCGTTTGTCAAGAACCATTCCCTGCTCCACGAATATGGAGCTCTGAGCAAATACTGCACTGAATATGATAGTAGTCACCCAAACTGGGAACATTCTTACTAGGATCTTCAGTTCTTCCACCTGGGTGACTGTGCATAGCCTCCATGGGTTTGCAAAAAGGTCACTCTTGACATCAGTAGATGAGATGATGGCAGCCTTGTCAAGGAATCTATACAAAAGGGAAATAGATGAATTTTTTAATAGTCATACAACAAAGTAGTGAACACAAAAGCTACCTACAGGAGTACTACTGGAAGAACTACTACTGACCTAACCCTAATTACTGAATACTCCCTCCGTCCCAAAATAAGTGTCGATGATCTAATGCAAAATTTGTACTAGTTTAGTACAA
>CBMN010753082.1:0-17475 GCA_000582825.1 Hordeum pubiflorum
TTTTTTTTTTTTTTTGAGGGAAGTTTGCCGCTCGCTGCAAGTTCTACCACAGTTCATGTGCAGGGAGCAGATATTGGGCCGGCCTAGTAACCGCGTCCCATCATCATGCGATGCCATGTTACTTTTTGTTTCTCAAAATAAAAATGTTACTTTTTTCAATTCTAAAAAAGTTAATTTTTTCTTTTTCATTCCTTTATTATTCACTTTTTTGCTTTATTTTTAAATTTTGGTTATAATTCGAAATATACACTATTACAAATAACATTTTACATAAAAACTTTTTAAAAATGTTTATCATGTGTAAGAAAAATGTAATCAAAAAATGTCACACGGTTCAAAATATGTACGTGATATTTAAACAATGTTATACATTGTAAAAAGTGCATTTAGTTATGAAAATGATTCGTGCACTAAAAACATGTACTTTACATTTTTTTAAATGTTCACAGTTCAAAAAAAATGCGTCAATGACATTTAAAAAGATGTTTTTTACAATGTAAAAAGTTTGTATAGTTCAGAAAAAAAGTTTCCAACAAGAATTTATGTTTTTTTAAACGGTTAGTCACAAAAATGTTCAAAACGTGTTCTTATAATTTTTTTAAACATTCAAAACACACATATGTATGTATGTATGTATGTATGTATGTATATAGACATCAAATCATATATTAAAAAAATGTTAAACATGAGCTACAAATATTTCTAATGTATATAAAAAATTCACAGTTGGTGACAAAAATGTAGACATGTGTTGAAAGAAATAAAAACGAAAACAATAAAGAAAACCAGAGAAAATCGATTAAAACTAAAGAAAGAAACAAAGAACCGAGAAAGTAACAAAGAAAAGTGTTGAAAAAAAGAACAAAAGAAAGGAAAATGGAAGAAAACCAACGAGAGGACCAAAAGGAACCGAAGAAAAAAGAAAAGGAAAAACGGAAAACTAATATAATCCAAAGAAAAGCCAAGGGAAACTGGGTTATAAACAGCGAAACAAAACGTCAGAAAAGCGAACTCGCGACATGCTACAGTGTTGGTCGTCCCGCCCGCGCCTGCCCATAGGTGATTCCTATTGAAATCAGTACGGACGAGACATAACCCTAATGCTGGCGCCTTTAACCAACGCATAAGCAAGCGCGAAATAGGAACACGCCTTGCCCACCAAAGGCGAGGCGAGAGACATAAAGTTGCCCTGGTTTCATTGTCCGTGTTACAAAATAAAACCGAAGGACGCGTCAAAGAAAAGAAGATAAAAATAAAACTGAAGGTTGAGTTGTTCAATAGAGTCTCAAGACGAAACCAAAACTTGCCCCCACACCAAAAAAACAAGGCGGCCCACACCAAAAAAACAAGGCGGCCCACCACTAGAAAAAAACACAAGGCGGCCCATCGTCCTACTCCCCAGCAGAATATATCCGACCCAATTCATGTGCAAAAACCAGTTATAGCTTTTCCCCTCATCTTCTCCGCAGATCAAACGCCAAAACCCTAGCCCGCTCCATCTCCGACGCCGGCGACAACCCCCAACCCCTGCGGCTGTCCACGGTAGCCCAGGCGGAGGAAGCCATGGACAGCGCCCTCGCGAGCGCGGCGGCGATCGCCGACCAGCGCCAGAAGATCGAGCAGTACCGCCACATCCTCGCCTCCGTCATCTCGTCTTCCCCGCCGGACATCCCCCAGGCCAAGCGCTTCCTCAACCACAGTAACGCGCTTCACTCAAACCCTAGCCCTAGATTTCTGGGTATTTGATTTTTGTTCTGGTCGTAATGGCCGGGGTTGTTGCGAACGCAGTGGTGTCGGATGAGGTGCCGCTCGTGGTGTCGCGGCAGCTGCTGCAGACGTTCGCGCAGGAGCTGGGGAAGCTGGAGCCGGACTCTCAGAAGGAGGTTGCCCACTACGCGCTCACGCAGATCCAGCCTCGTGTGGTCTCCTTCGAGGAGCAGGTAGGCACCCTTTGGTTCCTAGCAGGCTAATTTTAAGTACCAGATTGCTCTGTACTAGTTGGACTATGTTGTACTCCACAGTCTGGAGCTGGTATGCAACGCCATGATATAATTGGGGGAAATTGCTATCAAAACACTTATATTTGGCAGTTGGACACACCTACCTATGAATATTTTGGACTTACCTACTGATTACTAGTGTGTATGGAGCTGCTGCTGTAATTTGATTTTCTATTTTTGTGAGATTTGCTTTGGAGTGACCAATTTGGGCAATGGCTGATTTTTCTCCAAGGGAATATGCAGTGAATGAAAATGATGTCATCCTGTTATCTCATTTATGCAGTCTCAGCTTAGATTGTCTATGCAAGGGCAAGTATTGAGGATAATGTTATGCATTTTTTGTTGATGCTCTCTGCCATTTAGATTTCTGTTTGGCATACTTTCCAGGGGAAATAGAGCTGTTGTCAAGTTATGCCAGTCAGACAGTCAACCACACTGCTATTGCAAGCCGTTTTAGTCTGTTATCCATTAAGAGGACCTATTGATTTGTTAGCCAATCATTATAAGTCACATATTAGCCATTTGAGCCATTTCCTTAAGCTTATTACCCCACATGGTTAACTTATTATTTTGATTATATGCGTGCTAGTTCGATATTAGGTAGGAACAGGAAAATATTGCTCAACAACTATAGTTTTAGAATACTTCATAATCTTGTCTGTTAGTAGTAGAGAAAATAATGCGTTATAGGAAATTACTTCTGTCATTTATTCCAATCTCATATGGGTTGCATTGTAGAACCTAAATGTCTATGGATAGATTCATGCATCATGTCTCTCTTATTCATCACATTTGAGAAATCTAAATATATCTTCAGTGTTACTGTTTGCGAGTTCTTGTTGTAAGTTGCACTTTATAATGTCTCATGGGTTTAAAATTTGTTAAGCTGCTGAAAACAGTCACTAAAATTAGCAGTTAAGGAGTAGTATGATTTCTATTTATTGCAATTATGTCAAAGGTCTTAGCTATTCATATTTATAGTTAGTAGCTACCATCAAAGGAAACCAAAGATGGAATAAGTGTGCTCATTTTACAAAATACCTACTATTGAAAGATTGTATAGATTGAAGCTGGTTAATATATATACCTGTGCAGGAAAAATGTACAAACAATGCCAGCATCATGTTTGTTATCTTGTGAAAGAATTATCCATTGCATTTTATGTGACATTTATTGCTATTCCAGTGTCTTCATGTAAATCACATAGCGAATGTGATTCTCTACTACAAATAACTGACATTATATCTGGTTCCGTGGGCTTTGTAACTGGTCATTAAATCTTCTTCGTTGACTTTGTGATTGACCTTGTTGTTATTATGTAAAAAAGTGTTGCAACATTCTTAATCTATAACTTTGCTGGCTATCTATATGCAGGTAGTAGTGATTAGAGAGAAGCTTGCAGAACTGTATGAATCTGAACAACAATGGTCGAGAGCAGCACAAATGCTTAGTGGCATTGATTTGGACTCAGGAATCAGGTAGAAACAAGTTTTTGTCTCTCTTTACATGTCAATGGATTTTTCTAAGTCTTGGAAATCTGACCATCTTCTAAAAAACCAGGATGCTTGATGACACAAACAAATTATCCAAGTGTGTACAGATTGCACGACTCTATTTGGAGGTTAGTGCTTTTTAGACTTTGCCGTCATTGCATTGTCAGCTGGACTAATGTAGTTATTCATTTTGTAGGATGATGATGCAGTGAATGCTGAAGCTTTTATCAACAAAGCCTCGTTTTTGGTCACAAACAGCAACCAGGAAGTTCTGAACTTACAATACAAGGTTTGTTGGTTCAGAAACAGTTTAACAATCTATCGGTCTACAACTAAGGACAAAAATTCAGCTCCCATATCTCTTATATAGGTCTGCTATGCGAGGATTTTGGATCTAAAGCGTAAATTCTTGGAAGCTGCACTTCGATACTATGGTATCTCTCAGATTGAGCAACGCCAAATTGAGGATGAGTAAGGCTTACTCCATTCAGTTGTAGATTTATTTCTCTCTTCTGCAATTTACCCCCTTTTAATTTTCTGTCTTGTATGGTCCTTTGTTGCCTTGCCTGTGTAGTGGTGCCTAATTTCTATTTTACACCCTTGCAAATATTTAAATATTTTGCTCATTTTATGTAATAAATTACCCTACTTGATACTCAATGTTTAGATACTCCAGTGGTTATTGGCAAGTCATGTTTGGAACTGATATTGGCATATTGCTTCCATATTTTATTCTCAAAAATCTTGATGGAACATTGTTTCTGTATTTTCTCAGAGAGATTGATGAAAATGCTCTTGAGCAAGCTCTTAGTGCTGCTGTAACATGCACAATATTGGCTGGTGCTGGCCCACAACGCTCTCGTGTTCTTGCTACATTGTACAAGGTATTGGCTTGTAGCCCATCTCAATGTCCTGTGATTTCACACTTTCTTTATTTACCCTATCATCATTACTTGCTGCAGTAACTTCTAACCATCATGATCGTCTTACTTCTCTTTTGATCCTGTTTTGCCAATTGGAAACCATCAACACAGTCCTTTGTGGAGTCGCATCATTTATTTAGAGTTTTAGTCTCACTGGTTTAAGTTGATACCATCTCAATTCCACACACACGCATTTTGAGATCTAACATTGACCATTAGTTTGACCAATAATATACAAGTTATGTGACTAAGCAATTATAACATTGTCTTTTTTCAAATACAAATTCAACGGTATAACTTTTGCCGCACATAACCCACATTTTGTTGGTCAAACTTGATCCTCGAAATGCTCATGTATAATCCAAATACATGTTGCTGGAGCTGTCCTGGCAAAGCACAAGAAAATATGATGTTGGAGGATCAGGAGTTTGGTGGTCATTTTTTGCCCTTGTGGTATTAATGCCCCAGAAGTATAGATGCACCAGGCTTCGATCCCTGCACCTGCAGTTTATCGAGAAACGTTAAAGAGTTGGAGCTGTGTCACTTATTTAGGGTTTTAGACTGACTGGTTTAAGTTTTTAACTTAGATGAGCTGTGGCTTTACCTTACTCTCGTAGTGGGCTTGTGATACCTCCTTTCGTCTCTATTTTCTCTTTGGTTGGTAACAATTTTAATTTGCCACTCATCATATTGTCTTTCCCCTGTTATCTTAATCAATATAACGTGAAATAAATTAAATGGCATCCTGGATTTGTGGGAATCCAGCGCCGTTAAACCAGTGTTTGCTAAACTCATCCAAGATCCAAACACACGCTGTTCTATGACTTTTTCCAACTTGGCACCAACTTACTAATATCATGATTCTGTGTACCAATTGTAGTTTGAACTCCCACGGCACTTGTCCTGGAACGGAGGGAGTATTTTGCTAGTTTGAACATCTTCTACCACACAGTTTAAAACTGTCCAATGGCAGGCTAACTATACATCTTTTTTTTTTTCTGAATGAGAGTCTTTTGGTCTTTCAGCTATGCTGCCTGAAACAAACATTATGGTTACCTTAGTAATCTGCAAAAAAAAAAAAACGTTTTCCAGTGCATCTTATCATAATGACTCCTAAACTATGTTATGACATGATGTTATAATGATTTGCCCCTTACAGGATGAAAGATGTTCGAAGCTCAAGATATACCCAATACTGCAGAAGGTATCAGTCATTGATATACCCACCTGGCATATTTGGAATATAAGTTCTCTTCATTGATAGAGTCTCCACTTTTTTCCAAATATTCAGGTTTTTCTTGAAAGGATTTTGAGGAAACCAGAAATTGATGCATTTGCAGAGGAGCTGAAGCCGCATCAAGTATGGAAACTTTTAGACATCTGTACCTCGTTGAAAATAGGTTCTCATTTATGATATTCCTGACCGGAGTCTCTCGACTGTTCAACAGAAAGCCCTTCTGCCAGACAAATCTACTGTGCTTGACCGGGCAATGATTGAACATAATCTCCTTAGTGCTAGTAAACTTTACACCAATATCAGGTCAGTATTCATGGATAGTGTTGTACATTCATTATTGGTTTATTAAACCTAACATACCATCAATTCTTTTCTTCAGCTTTGAGGAGCTTGGAACATTGTTGGGCATTGACCCTAGAAAGGTAAATTCTTTGTGCATGTGTTGGTTCTTTCATTTCCCTGTACTCTGCCAGCAACTTAGACTCTGCAATATTTTGCCATATTGCTTGTGGCTTGTAAAAGGAACTTGCGATGCTGTGTAAAGCAATAACGGAACATATTAAATTTACAAACCAAAACATGGAAACATTTGTCAGGCTCAGCTCCTTGTTCTTATTTCGGTTTCTACTGCTATACAAATACAGGGTGCAGAGTTCAGAACTTAATAGGATACCATTTAAATTTTGAGCCTTCTTACAATTAACTTCTGTACTGGCAGGCTGAGAAGATAGCATGTCGAATGATCTGTGAAGATAGAATGCGGGGTTCGATTGATCAGGTATTTTATGAGCTCTCTTTATTGGAATTCACTATCTGCTATTTTTTATTGTCGAACATGCAGGAGATCTGCGCATCATTATATTAAGAAGAAATGGGACAAGAACTCATACAATACCCACTGAAACACCCCACACTAAAGTTCAACTTACATTCTCACCTGAAAAACAAAGGAAAAAACGACCACACATGACCACGGCAAAACAACTAAGCTCCAAGGGCCGGGGCAGTCAATAGATCATGAAATTCTGGAATAGAATTACTGAAACCACATCTTTGTGTTATCAGTCTGAAATTCATGCATACATCTTTGTTCCACAGGTTGAAGCTGTGATACACTTTGAGGATGACACCGAAGGGCTGCAGCAGTGGGACCAACAGGTCAGTGTAGTGTAGCATTGCACTTTTTAGTTTTAACCTTTTCTTAACTAGACTTTGAATTGTTGCATACTTGCACTTGCCTTCATGCTCTACACAACAAACTTATCTGCGCAAGTACTTGCTATGTGATTACAATAACTATCATGAGAATGTACCCATCGATTTCTAAACCTGGGTTGAACAACTTTTGCCACTTGCAGATTGCTGGGCTGTGCCAAGCATTGAACGACATCCTTGACAGCATGTCGAGCAAGGGGATCGCGATACCTGTCTGAGGGAATTTGTCCACCTGGTCGTTTCGATGGTACCTGTGATAACTCTGATCAAATTGCTGGACACACATTTTGTACAGATGTTTTGCCGTTGAAAGCACAACGGGTACTTTCGGAACCAATTCTGCTGCACGATCATGCCATGTGAAATTCGTGTGGAAAATGGAGTCCCACTTATGCGCTCTGGTTTTCAGTGGGTATTAGTATTGCTTTTACACGCGCAACGCAAATAGATTCCAGGCTAGGGCTGGTTCTGCAGTATGACGCTGGTGGCAGAACATGAATATCTATTCGTAATTTGGAAGCATCAGTGGCTTTGCTTGTGATTGATTCTGTTACTTTTCCTCGAAAGCCAATGGTTTCCATGGCTAGAGTTCACCGTCCACAGCTGATTTTACGGCTTTAACAAAAGCGGACTACGTCAGCCGCAGAAACTCCCACCACAAAGTGTGTGTAACCAACGACGATACAGTAATTAGAAAGGGAGTTTTGATTAAGATCCGATGGTTGTCCTTACAGCATTACAGTCGGACTGTAAATCCGCCCCCCTGTACCCTCGTGGGCGCGCGCCGGCCGGACACTTGTATGAGTTGCCGCACATTCACATACCTTAAATGTGAAGTTTTAAATTCATGCATGTACTTGTATGAGTTGCCGCGCATCCACATACTTTAAATGTGGAGTTTTAAATTCATGCAATACATGCACATAGATCATGTGATACAAATTGTTCGAATTTAACAATTTAAAATAAAGCAAAGCAAATCAAAGTTCAACATTCTGGACATGACAAAATAAAACTATTGTCCAAGCGACATAAATTCATGCAATCCATGCACGTCGATCATACGATACAAATTGTTTGAATTCAAGAGTTCAAAATTAGCTAAGCAAATCAAAGTTCAACATTCCAGGCATGACAAAATGAAACCAGTCCGAGCGATGTGTCGCTTGCTGGCCGAACGCCATCCCCCCTGCCTGCTCCAAGGCCATCCTTGCGTCCTCCTCCGCGTGCATCGGGCTGCATGCTCCGCCCGCACTCTTGCATCATGCTTTGTTGCTGCCGCAACCGCCCTCACTGCCTCATACTCCCTACGCTCGTTGATCTCCTCCTTCTTCGCAAGCCATATCTTTGCATGCTCATCCATATGGGTGTCGTCCATCAACATGATCTCTACATCCTTCGCGTCCCGTGAGTTCCAACCTCTTCTTTTCAAGCTCAACCTCTCCAAATGTCTCGGCTTCTCGAGCTCCCACTTGATCGCCGCCTCTTGCTTCTCCAACTCGATCTTCTCCTCTCAATTTTCAGCTTCTTATCTGCCCTCGTCCGGTCCCACCTCATCCTCTCTTTTTGCACATCCAACATGAGCTTGTACCTCTCATATTTCTTGTTCTCCCTCGCCGAAAAAATGCCTGTCCACGTGGAGGACATTTTTGTTGCCGCGACGTCACGGGAGGCCCTTGCCTTCTCCCACTTGTTTCCCATGACTTGTCACTTATTCTTTGGCACGGTGGCTCTTCCATTCTCGACGATAATATTGTCCTCTTCATCGTTCAACCCAATTGATTGGTGGGAGCTTGAGCCATCATTCCTTTTCTTGTCGGCCTTGAGATCGACCACAAGTTATGTCCACTTTGGCACTCCATTCAATAAGATCCAACAATGGATAAAAGTAAACTGCTTCTTCTCCATTTCATGATACAAGTGGCTGTCACCGTCGTCTAGCAAACAACATATGTATGAGCACGAGAATGCAAACACAAGAAGAATATGCAAAATATGACAAGATGAAGCAGTTGAGCTTACATGGGTTGCCACTCCCATCCCACTTTAAGGGCGTTTAGTCACTTGTGAGTAGTAGCCGACGTATTTGTTCACTTCCCCTTGAATGATCCCCTATCAGTGTTGGAAAGATGCCACATTGCGGTGGCCACGATAGGGTGCGGCTCCACATATTCCTTTTGATCATGATACTCCTTCCAAACCTCTCCCAATACTTGTTTCCCTTTTGCCCGTGTTGCATATTGGATCCATTGTTGTGGACAGCCAAGATTTGTCCAACAACATGTCCTCAAAAGTTGAGAATACCGGACCTATTGCCTTCGCCATCTTTGTCTACTTCTTCTTGCTCGATTTGGGATCGGATCTTGTCCCAACTTCAAATACGATGCCCCCCAATTTGTAGTCATTTGGATCGAACCTTGATTGTCATTGATCCCGCCCGACAGAAACACCTCCTAAATAATCATGGTTTGCAAGCATTCATCGTATACAAAAATAAACTAGCGCTCTATATGCAAAATTGATCGGACAGAAGCAAACAACATAGCAACGAGCGGCCGCGAGTTACATAGGTCCACCGCCCCCATCTGCGTGGACAGAAAACTCTCCGGAATGGTCCAACCGGCCGTTGGATCCTCTGTGTCCCAACGTGGTCTGACGGCGCAATCTGCGTCGGTGGACGGATGGTCGGGATGCGGGGTTCCTGCCGCGGCGAGAGGACATCTGCTCATCCATGTCCGCACCTCCCTGCTATGCCGCCGCCACTTCCCTCTCTAGCTGGCGACGGCGTCGCATCTTCTGGGCAATGTTCTCCGGCTTGCACGACGAAGCGGACGGGACATCGACGGACGAGGCGGATACAATCTCCGTCTTGCACGACGAAGCGGACGGGACACCGACGGGCGAGGCGGATACAATCTCTGTCTTGCACGACGAAGCGGACGGGACACCGACGGACGAGGCGGATACAATCTCCGTCTTGCACGACGAAGCGGACGGGAGGCGGATACAATCTCCGTCTTGCACAACGAAGCGGACGGGACACCGACGGACAAGGCGGATACAATCTCCATCTTGCACGGATACAATCTGGACCAATGCTGAGGATGGAAAGCAAGGATGACAGACGGCAACGGCAAGGGCGACCGTCACGTCGATTTTTTTCTACCGGTGACTGGTGACTGGGTGGCTGTAGTTAGATGTTCTTGCTCAGCTTTCTTTCCTCTATTCTTCCTCATCTTGCTTTCTTCTCCAACCGTTCCTCCTCTCTTCTCCCTCATCTTGCTTTCTTCTCCAACTGTTCCTCAACACAAAATTGATTTTACCCAAATTACAAATTCAGTCATAGCTATTGCGAATTAGAAACTGTTCTATTGATTCGTGGATAGCACCCAATGGATTGCGATACACAGCTCCTTTATTTATACGTAGGCATAATGCACAAGCTCTTCTTCTTCTATACACCAGCTACAGCAAGACACATTGGCATTGTGGGAACGACGGACGCAACAAAACTAAGTGCAGTAGACCGAACAGACCCACACACACGAGTAGGATCGCCACCATTATTAGTACAGTGCTACGGTAGAGCATAGAGCGTGCAAGGTGACTGAAACATTTCTCGTTCAGGCGCTCTGGAACACGGCGCCCTTGCGACCACGGTAGCGCTTCTTCAGGTTCTTGGCCATGGCCGCGCGATACTTGGAGTCTCCCCAGTCGCCTTCCTCCTCTTCCCACGGGTCGTCCCCGCCTCTCCCGCCACGGCCGCCTTCCTCCTCCTCTCTCCTCCGCCTCCGTTCCTCTTCCTCCCTCGGATCGTCTCCCCGGCCGCCTTGGCCTCCGCCGCCCTCTTCTTCCTCTCTCCTCCGCCGTTCTTCCTCCTCCCTTGGATCATCTCCTCCTCCGCCTTGGCCTCCGCCGCCTTCTTCCTCCTCCCTCCTCCTCCGTTCTTCCTCCTCTTCTTGCTCCCTCCTCGCTGCCTCTTCCTCCTCCCTCCGCTTCCTTTCCTTCTCCTCTTTCCTCGCCCTCTCTTCCTCCTCTCTTCTTGCTCTTTCTTCTTCCTCCTCCCTCTCTCTCCTCTCCCTCTCTTCCTCCTCTCGTTTCCTCTGCTCTTCCTCCTCCCTCCTCGCCCTCTCTTCCTCCTCTTTCCTCGCCTTTTCCTCCTCCTCCCGCTTCTTCCGCTCCTCCTCTCTCTGCTTCCTTTCCCTCTCTTCCTCCTCCTCCCGCTCCCGCTCCCCCTTCCCGCCCTCCTGTTCTTCCTGCTCCGCCTTACTCTCCAGCTCCTCCGCGCACGAGACGCACGCCATTATGGTGGACCCGCTCTTCGCCGACAGCAGCTTCTCCACGGCGGTCGTGTTCTTCTGCCCCAGCGCCAGCGCCACTATCTCCTTGCCGATCACCTGCAGCACCGACTGATCCCCGGCCAGGAACTGCGGGTTGTTCTGCCCCATATGGGTGCTGAACCCGACGAACACGAACGACCCGTTGTTGAACGACAGCTGCGCCATCGGGTGGAACCTCGGCACCACGAACACGTCGCCCTCCTTTACCCTGAACACCGAGTTCTTGCACTTGACGCCTTCTTGCCCGTGGTCACCGCCCCTCTGGTCGCCCTCGTCGTGGTGACCGTGATCACCTCCCTTGCGGCCACCCTGGTCGTGGTGGCCGTGATCGCCGCCGGCGCCCGACGGGATGCTCGGGCATACCACCTGCACGATGCCTGACCCGTAGGTTACGATGGCGATCTCCGTGGCTTTCGGGTTCCAGTGAGGCCCCATCATGGACCCCTGCAAAATTGATCGGTGCAAACAGTTTGTAAGTTGGCACGAGAACTGAAGAACTACTCAACGGAACATTGAGCGAAGAATCTGCCAGCCCACTTACGGTGGTCAGGTTCACCATGAACATGCCAATGTTGGACCCCCTGAGGTTCTGGAGGTCCTTGTTGGTCATGGTTTTGCTCCATCCAAAGCAGTTCTTGACGTCCGGCTTGCCGGAGTAGAAGTTGAACGTCTTGCTCTTGGACTTGTCGTCCTTCTTGTCCTTCTTCTTGTGCTTATCCTTCTTCTTCTTCTTGTTCAGTGGGGAATCGTCTCCCCACAGCGCGTCCAAGATTTCTTCGGTCCAATTCGACTCCTCTTCCTTCTCCTGGTCTGGATTGTACGTTATGATCGACTGTGGGCTCTTCGCCGATGTGATCGCCTCCACCACTTCAGAGGAAACCTTATACAAGACCAACAGCAGTTCATGTACTCCATGTGATCCCTAGATGGCAAGCCACGTGCATGCATACTTATTCGAAGTTCACACACACTTTTTTGTACTTACCCCAAATCCCTGTCGAAGGATCTTCACATCAAATCCTCTCAGAAGATCGCTGACGCTCGAGTATGCTTCTGACTTGGGATGCTGCAATATTGTGGCCAAGTACTCACTCGTCAGCATCACAAGAATGAATGAGCAAGTACATCACCAAAGATATATAGAAGCGGTCTGTAGGTACCGATGGGTCGTCGGAGTTGATGGCGTTGCTGGTGAAAATGGCGTAGATCCGAAGGCGCTCCCTGGTGGCGTTGGGGTAGCTCTGGATGTACAGGATGCTGCCCTGCTCCAAGCTGTACACGTCTCCTCGCTGCACTTCCAGCGAGCTTGTCTCGCCGCTCCCTTCTTGGATGTAGGTCACCTTGCCCCGCCCTGCCCCCCAGAAAATCACGACACAAGTTTTAGTCACACAAAACACGTGCACTTGCTTGCTGATAGCGTTCACGGATGCTAGCTACGTACCGCTGTGCACGTAGAACACCGCGTCGGCGTGCAGCTGCACGGGCAGGAACAGGGCGCCGGGGTCCATGGTGATGAACTGCAGCCGGTACACGGTGCCCGCCGCGTCGGCGACGTCCGTGGCCGTGACCGTGCCGGCCTCGCTCTCCGCGACCACCCTCCGCCTCTCCTTCTCCACGACCTGGCCGCCCACCGGAGCCCCGGCCTTCCATCTCGTCTCGTGGGCCGCGGCCGCGGCGGACACGAGCAGGGACAGGACGAGCCACCGAGCAGTCGCCGTCGCCGTCGCCATGCTTGCAAGTCTTTGTTTTCTGCTTTCTCGTCGACCTCGCGCGGTCTGTGGAAGGAACGGGAGGATATGGCGCCACATTTGTAGGCCACGGGATGCTGGAGCTGGTGAAGCGGCGACGGGTGGCGTGAGCTACGTGGGAGGCCGTGGGCATGGTGGCCGTGCATGGGCGCGACGTGCCCCTGGTCACGACGGAGGGGTTGGGCGGCTCGAGGACTCGCGGTGGTGTTGTCGTCCGTGGGGTGTGTCCTATGCTAGCCACTTGGGCCATGGCTATGTGAGGTGGAGTGCACGTGCCGCGCGATATCTATCCATTTGGTGCCCACCGCCAAACGCGAAATTTCTGTACGGCCGCCGTGCTAATTTCGGTGCTTGGGTGTACAATGTTATCTTGGCAGTGTCATAGTATAAGATAACGGAAACGTTACATGGCGACCAGAAGGGATTCCGCAGCTCCTCGCTGCCCTACATTTGCAACGCACGCATCTTGACGCAAAGCTTTTTTTTACCGGAGCCGGTATCTACCGGTGGTTCTATAACCAATTAAATCTTACCACCTAAAAAAAGAAAGAAATCTTACCACCTCAAAAATTGCCAGTCTTTGTATCCTTGTATTTCACTCTTTTCCTTTATTTAAGCCATCGTATTTCTTCATGTCGGGACCACCCACATGATTTGACTAGCTAGCTCACCCAGGTGATTTCAGCCACGCCTCTCATTTTACACATACGCACACACGTACTCTATTTTTTAAAAGAATCAACCTCTCTCATTTTAAATTGATTCGAAATCTTTTTAAATTTAAATTTGTATTCCATTCATTTCAAATAAAACTTTGCTCAAATGAATGAAATATAGTATTTCAATAGAGTTTTTGAGTGAAATATATTTGAAACGAGTGAAATATGTTTATTGAAATGATTGAAATATGTTTATTGAAATGAGTGACATATCAGTTTCGCAAGTGCCTAGTGAAATTAGTTTTGAAATATATCTTTTGCAATGAGTGAAAAAAGTTGTTTGAAACGAGTGAAAATAGTATTTTAACTGAGTGACTGTAATGTGTTTTCTGAAATGAGTGAAATGTGTTTTTGAGTGAAATAAATTTATTGAAACTCAAAAATTATATTAGTGAAGATGAGTAAACGAATATTCAAAAGAAACCTAGTTCAAAAAAAAATCTCGAGCAAACCTATTTCCTAAGAATTATGTGAAACAAAACTAAACCTAAAATATGTTTACTGAAATGAGTGAAATTAATTTTTATACGAGTGAAATATCAGTTTCGCAAGCGCTAGGTGAAACTAGTTTTGAAATATCTCTTTTGTAATGAGTGAACAAGGTTTTTTTAATGAGCGAAATATATCGGATGTAATGTGTTTTTTGAAATGAGTAAAATCTATCTTTTATAAATGATTGTAGTGTGCTTTCTGAATCTAGTGAAATGTGAAACCGACCGAAATGTTTGCTGAAACTAGTAAAATGTGAAACTGACTAAAATGCGTCTCTGAAATGAGTGAAACAGTAAAATTCAACCTAGCCAAAGTGTATCCGAGATTGATCTCGTTTTAAAGGTCTTGTTGTCCTGAATTCAAAAATATAAAAATGTTTCAAAACTAAATATTTAGTTTAAAAGTTATCGGCCTTTTAAAATGCCACATGGAAAATAAAGTGCAAGTATCTACTATGTGCATGCAGTCGTCCTTCATCTGTGCTCTCTCACCCTGCCACCTGACAAAAGGTGCTGCTGTGAACCCCGTCCAGCTCTGTATGTCTGTTTGTATAAGATTCGTATTGTTAAAAGAAAGAAACAAAAGCATTACGAGGTCTTCCAATCACACAAATCTTAAAAGCAATGTTCGTGTCCTATTCCTAACCGGTATGTACCGAACCGGTAAATTTACTTATTCGCACAACGGATTCCGAGCGAACTCTTTGTCGGTAAATGGATGAGGCGCACGAATCTCAACGCAGGGAGGGTCGCGACGTCACATTTTGCAACCGGTAACTTCTTTTGAACCACCGCATGAACGAGCCCCTTAACCCCCTCCCCCCACTCGCTCTCTCTCCTCTCGCTCTCCGCAGATAGACAATTCACAGGGCGGCTTTCCATTCCGGCCGGTTATTCGCACGTGTTGAATTTTGGCATCGGAATCCTCATTCCCTGCCGCTCCATTGCTTGAGGCTTTGAGGTACGCTGCTCGATTGTCTCTCAGTTTTCCGAGGGGTCTAGGGATTTGAGGGGATTGAGCAGTTTCTTTGGCGTGGAGGACGTCTCTCCTCCTTTCAAGGATGGGCGACTCGACGATGGAGGGTTAGAAATGGGCTATCTAGTGGCGGAGGTATCCCAAGGCTTGTCGCGAATCCTGTCCGTCGTGTTGAGGTTTGGTGTACCAGCTGAGGCAAGTACTACAAGAAGTACTGCTTGTGCAACTACTAGGAGTATTTTAAAATGACAATTTTAACTGAACATTTTATGAAACCATTTTAGCTGAATATTCATTCAATGCGAACATTATCTGAGCATATATTACCCAAGTAGAAGCAATTACAGTATGCAAGTTGCATGAGAGAGATACAGGGGGTGTAGAGAAAGAAAGGAGATCAAACGAAAATTTACATAAGGACTATATTCTCCCCGCAAGGTGTAAACCATTTTAACATTTACTCAAACTGAAACCATTTAAAATCTATGTATAATCATTTAAACTGAACATTCATTTTAACTACCTCAGGTTAAAATCAACATGAAAATTATCTGCAACAGGGAAATGGGGGAAATTATCTGGGTAAATGAACCATTTTAACTGTGCAAATGATGTGCAATAGGGAAATGCAGGCTTTGACTTCCTCAGGTTTCATGTTATTGTTCAGTTTAAATGATTATCCAGGATTGCATTGGCATTGCTATAGATTTTGTGCTAAATGCAGTGTGAACAAATTAATATACCAATCCGGTAGGTTAAAGTTTTTATGCAACACGAATTTAGCACAAATTTAACACTGAATTCATATATGCAGTGTGAACAAATTTTGTTGACCAATCAAATGCTAAATTCAGTACTCTTTTGCCAATAACACTGAATTGTCAATCCAGTGTTACATTCAGTACTCTATTGCCAATAACACTGAATTGCCAATCCAGTGTTACATACAGTACTCTATTGCCAATAACACTGAATTGTCAATCCAGTGTTAAATTCAGTACTCCATTGCCAATTTGGTGAACAAATTTAACACTAAATTCAGCACGAACAGGCAATACAATACATCATTGCAGTGAACAAATTGATTTGCAGCTAAACAGTCGTAGAATGCATTGCAGTCGAATGTACAATAACATTTCAGTTGAACAAATTCAGTAGAATCGCAGTGAACAAATTGAGTAGAAGTGGAAAAGGGAGACCTTTTTGCTTCAGTGAGCTCGGCTGTGAGCTCCTCCACCAGACGACGAGGAGGTGGTCGACTACGGGCAGGGCCAGCTCCGGCTCACCACCCTCGGGGATGGGCGCTGCATTGGGCCACGACGCCAAGAGTCCGACAGAGGAGGGTGCCCCACTACTTCGGTTCACTCAGTATGCTCCCGCTACTCGAGCCCTGGACAAGGAGTGTTGCTCCTCACCGTCGGAGAGCAGATCGGAAAAAAATCCAACCTTCTCCTCGTCGTGGTTCGTCATGGGGAACGAGGCGACGACAACGCGGCATGGGGGAAGCAAGGCGGCAGCGACAGGGAGCAACGGGGAAGGGGTGAGAGGGGGAGTAAGGTGACGTACGGCAGGGGAAGGTAAGGGGGGAGCGACCCGACATCAGTGAGGAGGAAGGAGAGACGAGGAAGTGGGTTGCAGGTTGTGTCGGGAATTACCTACATATTCAGGAATTACCTAGATTTCCGGCCCAAATCTGGGGGCGGATATGGGGAGGCCCGAGTATGCCCAGACGCGTCCGTCACATCGGATATGACCTACGCTAGTCCATCTGACCCCACATATATTCGTCCACATCCGCTTTCAGGACCAAATCCTAGCCACTTCACTGTGATACGTCCATTATGCATCATGAATTCTTATTGATATTTATGTTATTCTTATCCATTATTCTTTATTATGATACAATTCTTATGCCTTTTCTCTCTGAATGTGCAAGGTACACCATGAAGAGGGACACTGCCGGAAATTGGAATTCTCGACCGGAAAACCAAGAAAATGGGTGACAAACCACTGGACTCGCAATGACCTGAAAATTCACAGAGAATTTTTATGGAATATTCAAGAATTATTGGGCCAAAAATATAGCAGAGGGGGGCGACCTGCTAGCCACGAGCCAACAGGGCGCTGCCACCCCCCTGGCCGCGCCCTATTGCCTCGTGGGGGCCCAGCAGGTCTCCCGACCCCCCTCTTCTCCTATATGGTGTGTTTTGACCTAAAAAAATCATAATAAATCTTTCGGGACGAAGCGCCGCCGTCTCGAAGCGGAAACCTAGGCATAGACCCTTTTGCTCTCCAGTAGAGATATTCTGCCGGGGAAATTCCTCTTCGGGAGG
>CBMN010753084.1:0-11845 GCA_000582825.1 Hordeum pubiflorum
GACTCTGCCCTCTCCTTTCGTATCCCTACCTTCTACTGTCAGACTTATTCCCACGACAGTTGGTATTACCCTCTAAGAAGAAATAAAATGGAAACAAATAAACAAATATTCACAAAAAATTGCAAAGAGTTTACACATAAATTTGCCTTTTGTAATATGCAAGAATATAATAGTGGAATTTCACAAAGAATAAGTTATGTAAGAAGTAATGAATTAGAGGCATTGGTATTAACCTTAAATTATAAAGAAAGTAAAAAATAGATTAAACTCAATTTAAAATAATATAATGAAGTTTTCTAACAAACTAATGAATTATTGGTATTTGTATTACCTTTGAGAAAAAGAATATGCCAAATAGTGAAACAAATAATGACAAAATTTGCACACAACTTGTGCCTTGTTTTAATATGTAAGAATAAACATACAATAGTGGAATTTTCACAGAATCAAAAGAAGTTTCCTAAGAAGGAATGAACTGAGGCATTCCATTACCATTAAGGAAGAAACAAAATTAAATAGAAACAAAAAATAAAATAAAATAAAAACTAGTTTTATAATAACAAATGAATTAGTGGCTATGGTATTTCCTTTAAGAAGAAATAAAATGAAACAAAAGCTAAAACAAAATCAAAATAATAATGTTTTCCAAAAGCGAATGAATTATTGGCATTCTAATTACCCTTAAAGAAGAAAGGAAATAAGTAAAAGCTAAAAAGGTTAAAAGATGAATTTTTACAAGGAAGAATGAAGTAGTGTCACTGGTATTACCCTTAAAAAGAAATAAAATTAAATAGAAATAAAAATAATAAAAATAATGAAGTTTTATATGGAAGAATGAATTAGTGGCATTAGTATCACCCTTTAAAAATAAAGAAAATGAAATAAAAACTAAACGCACCAAAATAATGATATTTTCTAAGGAAGATGAATTAGTCACATTGATATTACCCTTTAAGAAGAAGAAATAAATAAAAATGAAACAAATAATGACAAAATTTGCGAACTTTCATAATTTGCAAGAATAAACATATAATAGTGTAATTTTCGCAAAAAAAATAAGTTTCCTTAGAAGGAATGACTTAGTGGATTACTATTTTACCCTTAAAGAGTTGAGTAAATAAAATAAAAATAAATACAAAATCAAAATAATGAAATTTTGTAAAGAAGAATGAATTAGTGGCAATGGTATTACGCTTTAAGAAGAAAAAAAAATTAAACAATAATGCATTTTTTACTCCGTAATTCCGCGTTTTCATAGTATGCAACAAGAAGCAAATAATAGTATAATTTTCGTAATATAATGGCATTAGTATATACCTTAAAGAAGAAAGAAAATAAAATAAAAAATAAAAAACATAATAATTATCTTTTCTAAGGAAGAAGGAACTAGTGACATTGGTGTTACCCTATAAGAAGACAATAAAAAAAATGCACACAACTTTGCATTGAAATTGCATTTTTTTTAAATTGCAATCAATAAACATATAATAGTCCGATTTTCACACTAGTGCAATTTACCCACGTACCCTATAGTACTTACATGCATACATTTCCACTCATCCAGTATGCAAAAAATACCCATGTAGAAAAAGAGAAACACGGCTAAAAAATAGAAAGAAAAACAAAAGAAAAAAAACCATGCAACAAAATAGGCAATGTGTAACAAGCTTCAAGCCTAATAGGAAAATTGTCTTACCCCAAACAGGGGCAAGTTAATATTTAGGCCTAAGAGAAAAATAGGCTTACCCTAAACATGGGCAAGTCAAAAATTCAACCTGAAGCTTTTTTTTTTGACTTACCCCAAACAGGGGCAAGTCAAAATCAGCCTAAACAAACACACAAAAAACATGAATCTTGACAAAAGAATGGACGGTCAGAAAATTGACTTACCCAAATCTATAATTCAAGCGACTTACATGTAGCTAAAGTGAATAAGTATTACGTAGCTAAATTCATCGATGTCCCAGTCAGTGGTGTTTTGAGCCCTTTCAACTATACCCTTATATTTAGTTAAAACTTTTAAGATGTTGGTGTCCAGTTCACAAACTTGCTTGGTGAAATTTCTAAGGGCTTGTCTGAGTGTGCCCTAGTTAATGCACATCTAAGTGACTAACTTAAATATAAAAAAGAAAAGAAAAAGAAAGAAATAAAATGCACGCATGAATCTTCGTGTAAAGTCAATGACACTTAGATGTGCAAATACCTAAGGCACATTTAGATGTGGTTTAGCAAAACCGAATTTCTGATGCCCACAATACCTCGGTTTGATCTCGATCTGACGCCTTATGTCTGATATTTCTTGACTCAACTTATCATCCATGCATGCATGTGCCCCCATCTTACTCGGTGCACCTCCCTTAGTGGCACCACAATGATCCTGACCACCATGTGGCTCAACGGGGATTCCTTCATCGTAATGGCCAACGCCATTTCCTGCTTGCCATTCTCAGCCAGTGGACATTTTTGGTCATTCCTCTAAGCCCATAGACAAGATTCCAGTAACCACATCTTACCACTTTAAACATGCAACCCATAACAGGCAAATATAGACCCTCGGGCCACCGCCGAGAAGATGCGTGCCAGCGAATTATAGCAAGAGAAATTATAACAGTGTCCCTAAAAAGACAAATAATGACAGTGTACATATGATCCATCATACAAATGCCCATGCTGATAATAAATGGGACACGTCACAAGGGAACCTACATTGCCCTCGTATCATTGTAGCCTAAGTGATCGCAGCATGCCCACCACCCTTGATCTCGGCTGGTATACGCGCATAAACCCATTCCCATTGTACGTACTAGCTAGGGTTCCTCGCACGAAACCCTTATCCCTTGCTACTGTTCCCTAGCATAACTAGCCACTCTGCCAACCGAATTACACTGTGCACATACCAGATATGCTAGCTACTAATTGCTACTACCTTTAATCAAAAAATTCCGTTTGTCCTTGGTGACCACATTCCTCGTGTCATTCCGGCTGATAGCTAGCTAGCTGTTGGGAGTGGATGGAGAATTAATTGGCCAGGGACGTGCGTGCCCCGCGCAGCGCGCATATATAAGCACCACCATGCATCTCCATGATCAGCACGTACGATTTACTGCTAGCTAGCCACCCCGTGCGTCCCAGTGTTGCATTTGCACCACGTTCTGCACTGCATGCACGCATGTCTAGTGGTGCACTGCTCTCCGCCATGGACATGCACATGGATTGGCTCTTCCTCTTGCAGCTTCTCATGTCGGCCGCCTGCCTCCTCGTGATACTGCTTCGTTATCGCGCTGCGAAATCCAAGAAAACGCTACGCCGGAGATCCCCGGGGCTCACCCAGTGGCCGATCGTCGGCATCATCCCGGCCATCGTCTCCAACATCCACCGTATCTTCGACGGCGTCACCGGCATGCTGGCCCTCTCCGGCCTCAACTACCAGTGCCGCTTCTGGTTCGCCGGCTTCCGCTACTTCATCACCTGCGACCCGGCCAACGTCCGCCACATCTTCACCTCCAACTTCGAGAACTACCCCAAGGGCGACGTGTTCGCGCAGATGTTCGACATCCTCGGCGGCGGCATCTTCAACTCCGACGGCGAGCGCTGGCGACGCCAGAGGACGAAGGCCCAGATGCTGATGACCACCCCGCGGTACCGCGCCTTCGTGGCGCAGTCCAGCCTCGACAAGGCGGAGCAGAGTGTGCTCCCGTTCCTCGCCCACGTCGCCGACTCCGACACGACGTGCGACCTGCAGGACGTGTTCACGCGCTGGTCCTTCGACACGACGTGCAACCTCGTCTTCGGCGTCGACCCCGGGTGCCTGGCCATCGGCCTGCCGGACGTGCCGTTCGCGCGCGCCATGGACGACGTGCTGCGCACCGTGTTCCTCCGGCACATCATGCCGGTGACGTGCTGGAAGGTGATGCGCAGGCTGGACGTCGGGCATGAGAGGAAGAACGCCGCCGCGCGCCGCACGGCCGACGCATTCGTGGCGGCCACCATTGCTAGCCGCAGGGCCGCCTACAACAAGCAGGGCGCGGACAAGTCGGCGGCCGACCTGCTGTCCTCCTTCATCTGCGACGAGGAGATCGCGGGCGACCCGGATGCGGACGTGTACATCCGGGACATGACGATGAACCTCCTGGTCGCCGGCCGCGACGCCACCAGCTCCGCACTCTCGTGGTTCTCCTACCTCATCGCCACGAACCCGCGGGTAGAGAAAAAGCTCCTGGAGGAGCTGGCCCCCATTGCTGCCCGCAAACCCGTCGGACCCGACGGCATGGTGGCATTCGAGGCGGGGGAACTGAAGAACCTGCTGTACCTGCACGCGG
The DNA here is from genome assembly GCA_000582825.1 of Hordeum pubiflorum. Lineage (NCBI taxonomy): Eukaryota > Viridiplantae > Streptophyta > Magnoliopsida > Poales > Poaceae > Hordeum > Hordeum pubiflorum. The sequence continues at coordinate 4,320 of CBMN010753084.1, forward strand.
CGGTGTGCGAGTGCCTCCGCCTCTACCCGTCGCTGCCGACGGAGACAAAGGGGGTCGTCGCCCACGACGTGCTGCCGAGCGGGCACGAGGTGTGGCCCGGGGACAAGATCCTGGTGTTCAACTACTCCATGGGGAGGATGAAGCGGGTGTGGGGCGCCGACTGCCGGGAGTTCCGGCCGGAGCGGTGGATCTCCGAGGAGGGGAAGCTGCGGTACGTGCCGTCCAACAAGTTCGTGGCCTTCAACTCGGGCCCCAGGACGTGCCTCGGGAAGGAGATGGTGCTAGTGCAGATGAAGGTGACGGTGGCGGCCGTGGCGTGGAACTTCGCGGTCGAGGTGGTGCCCGGGCACGTCGTGGAGCCGAAGCTCTCCATCATACTCCACATGAAGAACGGCCTCCTCGTCAGGGTCAAGAGAAGATCGGGTGATCCAGCCATGATCGGCAAGCAGCAGTAACCTATGCGTACTTGTACCGTTACATGCACGTACTGATTTAAGTGTCTACATTCCTTCATTTTTATTCGGCATATGTGTGTTGTGTGTGTGCAGGTGTCCAGTAATGTAACTACACTGTAAATCATGGTGGGTATACATATGTTTCCTCCATTAGTTGTATCAACTCGTTGATTGATTCGAAGAGATATTCGCACCGAAACCTATCGACCGATCGGGCTGGGCTGGCATGCATAGTGCAGAGGCTTCGGTTTCCCATCTCAGCTAACAAGACTGTATAAGTAGGGACAATGCCGGCATGGTTGGTTGCTTGCGAATCTTTGGTTTGCATGCATGACAGTGTTTTAATTCAATGGCATTCAATGTCATTCCTTGATTCATCATGCTGTCATGCATGATCGGTTGATGCATGCCATGTTCGTTCGTTCTGTATGTTTGTACGTGCAACGGGAGCTTATTGATTGAGCTGCCGCCGTGCCCATCATCACCGACTGATCGTTCGCTTTCGCCTCTAGTCTAGAGTATCATGCAGGAATATCAAAGTTAGTGTGACGACGACGTACGTCCTCTTCGTCTTATTAATGTACAAACGGACATGGTTTCCCCTAAAATCTACACTCCCTCCATGCCACTAGTATGGAGAAATCATATTCTTAGTGGTATTTTCACAGAAAATACAGATTTGGAAACAACTTATGTACTTATTTAGGATATAAATTCATCGACCACCCGTTGGTGACAAAACAATTCTCACCACATTTTCAAGAATAATCAGGATTTCAGTTTTTTCTCTCTTATATGTCATGTTGACGGAAGCCATGGATGCTGGCTCTCAAAACAGATCATTTTTTACAACTAGTAATCTGGCACGCGCAACGAACGTTCACATCAAGAGAACATAACATTTTTAAAAGTAACTTCCAAGGAGTAATGATATACATGGCCATCTAAATTTATGTGGCATCTACTGAAATAACATTAGAACCTTACGACGGTTTCGGAAAAGAAAGTTTCTAATATGACAAACTCCCATATGTAAAGTCAAATCAATATAATTTGAAATAGGTAATAGACTTGTATTTACAACACAAGTAATTCACTTAGTCTAATTCTCATATATGGAGAATCATTCCAAAATAAATATTATCTTTATATTTTTCTTCATACTCCAACCAACTCTTCAAACCCCATCCATCTATATTTTAATAATTATTTGTTTGTAACTACCAAAATTCGTAACATCTATATTTTCTAACTCAGTCATTTATTTGATTACATGATCCCAAAAATTACCTGAAAAGTTGTAGTGTGAATATCGAGAGGCTATTACACGCCCCTTGGATCGTCATCATCTAGCGGGACCCGAGTAGAAGTTTAACCAATCCACTCTTGCTTTCATCAATGTAATACATCTTAATGTCCGGAGATTACTCAGAAGCATCCATGTACCACCATGCTGAACTTTATTGTCTGTCATAGCTCTCAATGACAAACAATCATACGAACCAACATGTGGTTAGATGGTTAGGAGGATAAGGCGTGTGGCGTGTTCGTCAATCTCAAAATGATGTGCCGGCTCAGTCTCTAGTAAATGCTCATAAAGCTAGGGTGTGCCTGCATGCGTTCATGGAGGTAAGTGTATGTGTGTATGTCTAAGTGTTTGAGTTTGTACCGTGTTAAAAAAGGCAAGCAATCACATCATGGGCATTATATCGTTTCAATGCAGTAATAATATTTCCAAGGACCTCTCTAAGATTAGGCTCCAGGAGCCCGAGCTTGTGGCTACTCAATGGATAGAAAAACTTATGCGGCCATTGCACCGAGTAGCGGACAATGCAGGAATATCAAAGTTAGTGTGACGACGACGTACATCCCCTTCATCTTATTAATGGATGGACGGACATGGCTTCCCTGAATCCACACTCCCTTCATGCCACCAGTATGGAGTAACCACATCCTTAGTGATATTTTCACAAAAATACAGATTTGAAAACTGCTTATTTGTGATATGAATTCATTTACCACCCGTTGATGACAAAATTTTCCTCATCACAATTTCAAAAGTAATCAGATTTCAGTTTTTTCCCTTATATGTCGTTAACGAAAACCATGGCTGCTGGCTCTCAAAATGGATCCTTTTTTAAAACTAGTAATCTCGCACGTGCAACACACGTTCCCGTCAAGAGAACATAAGGTCTTTAACATAACTTCCAAGGAGTAATGATATACATGGCCAACTACATGGCCATCTAAATTTATGTGGCATCTTCTGAAATAACATTAGAACCTTACGACGGTTTCGGAAAACAAAGTTTATAATATGACAAACTCCCATATATAAAGTCAAATCAATATGATATGAAATAAGTAATTGACTTGTATTTACAGCACAAACAATTCAAAAAGTCTAAAGCTCATATGGAGAGTCACTCTTTTTTTTTGCAGAAAGACATGATTGACGGAATTGAAATTTAGACATGTACATCATGAGAACCACGACAGTCAAATGATTTTGGGTCAGTCAAGGTAACGGAGAGCTTTCAACGTTCATCCTTTATGATCTAGGAAAGATAAGGAAACTACAGGGGATTGGTATAACCGAGAGGTTTTGGGCGAGTCAAGGTAATACACGGTTACAATCTAGGAAGATATAAGGAGAGAGGAGGAGATAGGTACATGGATCCAATTATGCATGGCGCGGTAACAATGGGTGGAGATGGATGAAAGGTAATATAAGGAGTAGCTCCATTTGATGAAAGAGGTATTAGAGAAAAGAACTTTTTGGGTTTGCTCTTCTGCCATCATTTAGGCTGCTTTTGGTAGCGAAAGGCCTTTTGTTGTCTGAAGATGTACCCGTATAATTTATGTATATTTTTTTGGGCTTCTTTGTGAAACTATCACATCCCTTAATCCTTTAATGAAATCTAACACCTTGTTGGGCATGAGGCCATTTTGACTTAAAAAGCGCATCCAATGTCTTTTATTCTTTTGCCTCCCTCTATGATCTCAAGCGACATCACATCAAGAAAGTAGCGCCCTTCTGCATCCATGATGGTTAGGTTATCCCCACTGCCATCCTCCATACAGTGGTAACACTCCCTTTGTTATGGATTGGTTGTATTGGGCGGCTCACGAGGTTATTCTTGTATGTTTCGTCGTTGCATTTTGAAAGCAAATTGTGATCTTTTAGAGAACAGTGGGTGTGGATTTCTTCACGGAATACATGGAGGCAATTCAGTATCAGATCCAAGAGATCATTGTCAAGGGAAGCTATGGAATAATAGTTGTTGTTGCAAATACCCGAACCAAGGAGCGGATATCGATCAAGAAGATAAATCATGTGTTTGAGTATGCCACTTCATTCTACGGGAAATCAAGCTTCTCCGCTTACTCCAAAACAAAATTGAGATCAAATACAACATGCTCCCCCCTACCTCGAAGGGAGTTCAAAGATGTTTATATTGTTTATGTGCTTGGAACTCCATCATACAAAATCTTATCCCTTCCATGTCTACGCTATAGCCACGAAGAAGTGGACAAAGATATTTTTATGCATGAGTCATTGTTTTTGGTTTTATGTGACCCTACCAGTTGCATTTTCGTTAAACAAGTTTTATGGACTATTGTTTGCAGCCAAATTAAGTTTCTAGTATTGTGGTGGTTCCATTAAAATGAAGTGTCATATAAAAGTTGCCACAAATATAAATTCAGCTTTCTGTTTTTCTTTTTACCATATTGGTTACTTTCTTGTGAAGTACGTTTTATGTGTTTTTGTTGGTAATTGTATGTGACTTGTTTTGTATCGAAGGTTTCATCAAAATGCACTGGCATATATAAGCTTGGCCACACATACAAACTTGTATCTCTATGCCTGACTACAGTGTGTGACAAAAATAGTTTCGAAAGTCCCAAATGATTAAAAAAAGTGTAACTTAGATTTTTTGTAGAAAAATGCAACTGCATGAAAATGTGTGGAAGTTACATTTTTCACTCTCTTTGTACTATATGTAAGTTACACTTTTGTAAATCGATTGGATGCATTAATTTCTCGATCGATTGTAGTTTTGCATCTTGCTTGTAAAATCAGCTCTTTTTGGCATCCCGGTGACGAACAATCTCATCTCGCCTAGTGAAACCTGAGACGTTGTCCAGTATCTTTATCCAACGGCAGGACCTTCACTACTTTTCCCTTCCCAAGTAAAGCTAGTGTTGAGAATTGAGCATACTTCAAATTGCCAGGTCCTTGTAGTGGAACCTGGCCATCCGGGTTTTAAGTCATAGAATTGGCACGGGCCGACGCATTTTCTTTGTTTGATTATTTTAGGCTTTCTGACGCTGCTCTTGCAGCGGTATGGCGTGTCCGTCAACTACGAGGAGTCCTTGGCGACTTTATCAATCTCAAATTGTGTTGGTTCAGTCTTTCGGGGGTGCTTATAGACGTAGCATGGATGTATGTTTCTAGGGCAAGTATATATACATGCGTGTATCTGTTTGTGTTGTCATTCTAAAATAAAGCAGCTCTAGTGTTAAGATACTGGATTGTAGAAGTGTTGACTGGCTTGACGGGAAATACAATACGGAACGACTATATGGAGTGACTAAAGCAAAAAATGCCAACGAAGCTCGAGCTACACGGAGCTCATTTTCAAAATTCAAATTTCCATAGAGTATTATTTTTTGTGAACACACATACACATGGATGATACGTATGTGCAAGATTTCATAACATTATACTTTCACACGTGGCGTACAAAATAAAGACAAATACGTATTTTCAATATGGGCCCTCCATTTTTGTTGTTGGGCCAGATTGTTTTTAAAGCCTACAGACCACAAGATTTTTAAACGGAATTTCACTACACATTCGTGCATAACACATATAAGTTTCCATGGATTTGTTTTTCGGATTTTTTCTGAAATCTTATAAATATGCTTTACCGAGCTCCAGACCTCCGGCACCAAAAGTCTGCACTCCTGGCTATTGACTTTAGTGGCTATTTCCTGATTCCGATATGGTTTCCTGAATCCGATATTGCTTGATTGTCTGTTGATGCCCAACCAAAGAAGTGACTTGCTTAACGGAGCATTTTTTGTTTTTCTTGCCTATTATTCTTTTTTTAGAAACCTATTATTCTTTTTCTTGATCATGTATGTTTTTCCCCGGTGTTTTCAAAATCCTCCAACTAGATTCAGACAGGCTTTACTACATAGTCCATTCCAATCCTTTCTCGGCCCACAACAGGTTCTTTTTTCTCTTCATCTTCTTAAGCACAACACCCAGACGAAGGAAGCTCCTATTCGGCGGTTCAGGCACCAGGGAAGCTCCCTGGCGCCCATGTGCCAACGCTGGTGGGCCCGCCCATGCAGATTTCTTTTTTTCCCGATTCGCTCAATCGCATTTGGCAAAAAAAGGAAACTAATTCACAAAAATAGAAAAATCACGAATTCAAAAAAGTTCATAGATTTTGAAAAGAGGTTCATGAACTTTTAAAAAAAGTTGAATGCAAAAAACGTTCATCAAATTTTAAAAAAGTTAATCGAACTTGAAAAAAGTTCGTCAATTCAAAAAGAAGCTCTTTGAATTTGAAAAAAAGTTCATCGAAATTTTAAAAAAGTTCATATAATTTTAAAGAAGTTCACTTGAAAAACATATGAGAAACGCTTCTAATCAACCAGCATATCGTAGCTCTCGCGTCCACTCACTTCTCCGCATGACACATGGCCCATGGGCCACCATCATTCGGATTTGCAACTTACCCATTGTTGCAATCTTACCACCGCAACAATTAGTGTGTTGCAGACCAACGAAGATGAAGGCGAGACTGTGATGCGGCGACATCCAGATCCCATGCGCGTCACCCGGCGCTTCGATGCCAGCGCCGGCAACTTCCCACCTCGCCGGATAGGAGGATGGTGGCGAGGTTACAGTCGGGGGTCGGGCGCGGTGGCTGCCATTACCACCCAGCTCCACCACGACCGTGAGCAACGCACGATGCGCCCACCTTGCGGAGAGGAGGATGGCGGCTAGGCAACCTGGTCGGAGGTCTGACACTCGCCGACGGTAGTGCGATGGCGGGGACGGGTCGCGCCGCTCCTTCGTCGCCACCGTTCGACGGGAGATTGCGGTGAACAACCAACCGTGATTTTCCTCTTGCAACATATCCCTTTTGCAAGAAAGATTCTGCAACACCATCGATGTTGCAAGACATTCTGGTGAAGATAAAAAAAATCTACAACATTATCTTTGTTGCAAAAATAATTTGCAACAATACATCTGTTGCAAAACTTCCGCAACATGAACTCTGTTGCAAACTTTTGAGCGCAACATCATCCTTGTTGCAAAGCTGACAACTGAATCTAACGATCATCTTGTGTTGAGTACATTGGTTCGCGAGGCTACAGGTCTTTTAAAAAGATTCGCCGACCGACATGTGGTGTTGCCCAAAAAATATTCATGTTTTTTTTTAAACGCGCATTAAAGGAAACAAAAGGAAAAAAATAAAAAAGGACAAGAAAAAAAGAAAGAGAAAAAAGAAAAAGAAACAAACCGAATTGAAGAAACGAAATAAAAGAACAAAACGAAGTTGGCGTACGTGAGCGGGTGAGTGGCCTGGTGGTTGTCGCGCTCCCTTCGAATGGTGAGGTCGGCAGTTCAATCAGGTTGCCAACCTGCACCTTTTTTGGAACTTTGACCGGAAAAAACAAAGAGGAATGGGTCGACCCAGAGCGGCGCGGCAGTGCGCACCCATTTGCAGTTTGAACCGTGACAGGAGCATGAAGCGCGGAACGCGGCAACTATAACTCGAATTCAGCGAGACATCTTTACGTCTCGCCGAAGCATCCACAATCAATGGACCGCCCGCCCATTCATGAAGAGTTAATCAATCTTATATTCTTAAGAAGTTGGTCCCAATTCTCTTTACATGCAGAATGTTCACATCATCTTGCATGCCACGTCCCATGCAAAAAAGAAAATCTTGCATGCCACATCATCCAGAACGTCCACGTTGTTAGGAATATGCAACTTGTATTATCAGGAGGCCAAAAGCCAGTATATATATACATGTACAGGTG
>CBMN010753113.1:0-10104 GCA_000582825.1 Hordeum pubiflorum
AGGTTTTGGGCTTTAGTCCCGACCCTTTAGTCCCAGTTCTAGAACCGGGGCTAATGGGTCTCTGGAACCGGGACAAATGGGCCGTTTTCTACTAGTGATCATTCTACACGCGCTTATGAGTTTTCCTCCGAATCACATATTCAAGAATCATAACCGTTATAGAATAGAACATAAAATCTTAATTACAAACGTGGAAATAAATAATACAAATATTATTTCCTCTAGGGCATATTTCCGACATTGAAAATGTTGACAACGCATATGACTTTATAAGTGGAAAGTTTCAGTAGTACACTAACATTGATTTCAATTTCACTGAAATTTGCGTGAATTTCACTGAAATTTGCGTGAATTTCACTGAAACATAGTAACCTTTCGCTCACATAATTTTAAAAGCGTTGCACAGATTAAGATGGACATAGTTGAATTCCTCCCAAAATTGTAGCACGGCGACACCATCTGATACAACACTTAATAATACAAACTATTTTGGCAAACTAATATAGACATATGACCACGACCTAGTTGTGGCCACGACGTAGTTGTGGCCATGACCACGGTCAGGCCTAGTTGCTGCCATGGCCACGACCACATACATTTGAGTAAATAGATCATATTTAATAAATTTAGTCTTTGGATGAAGGATCTATAAGATAGTCTTTTGGACACTATAGATTATTAGAAATCAAGTGGGTACCTATGCACTTAGCACTATATCCATGTTAATATGAAGACCATAAATAGGGAAATCTGGTTGAGAATCCTAACAACTTATATCATGGGAGCATCGCATAGAACACATGGATGCATTCAGTTAATGCATACAACAAAATAGTTGCCGTTCGGGACAGACATGCTATTTATTTGTTACAGTTTTGCAAAAGCACATCTAGATGTGTCATAAGTATTGCACGTCTAAAACCTACGTCATTGATCTTACGTGGAGATTTGTGTAGGCATTTTATTTTTTATTTTTATTTTTATTTTTATGCTTGATTGACTCACTTAGATGTGCAATAACTAGGGCACATCCCTAGACATATCCTATTTATTAAGTGAGAATTCATCTCGGTGTATCAATCAATAGACAAGAAAAATAGCTAGAGATCATTTAATATAGAAGAAAAGTGAAAGTTTGGTCTTCCCATAAAGCTAAGATCACACAGTTTAAAAAATAATCAAAATTGTGGCCTTCATGTGATAAGTTTGATTATTTTGATTAGCGTTGTCATAAAGGAGTTCTAATGTGATGTTTTGATGTGATGACGATACATCATCTGGAGGATCTGATGTGTTGATACTTTTGTATGGGTGGTCAGGATTTGTTGGATTCACTAAACTCACGCTTCTATTAGTAGTAGAGATTAATCTTCAGGCCGAACATGATCTCCAAGGAGTGGAGACGAAACTTGAGGTTGATGATATCAAGTTTCATCCGCATACTGAAGATGGATAACATCACATACAGGAACATATGCCCAACTGTTCCCCTAAAAGAAAAAACAATATGCCCAACTGCACCGAAGGTGCGGCCGGCGACCCTGGCTGCGGCGTCTACCGCGAGGTTAAAAAGGAGGGAGGGAAATAGGATCCCCTGCCTCACCCCATTTGAGCAAAGCTAGCCTGGCCTTCTTAATGATGAATTTACCATGAGATGCCCATGTGTGGAAAACACCAGGCGAAATGGCATTGGCACTAAATGCCGTGCATGTTCCATACAGAGAATAGCTAGAGGGTAGCTTAAGCCGGACAATGCATGCATGCACGGCCGAAAGCACATCGACCGCACTGTGTCATGCATGCGCACCGGAACAGTGTGGAGCAGGACGAAGGCGAATTGGAAAGCTGGTGAGAAGTGCTGCAGTGGTGCGTGCATGCATGAATCCAAACAGTTCTCTATCTGTGGGAAAGGCTCCCTGGTGGTGTTGACCGTGCATTTGCTTTCCGACCTTCAAGTGTGCCTGCGGAGCCGGTTGCATATCACAAGTTAATCAAGAGGTACTAGAAGGTAATCTTTCCATGATTTGCAAGTGCAGTCTAGCTACATCAGCAGCTTAATCTTATCACTGTTTGTATATGTCTGCGTGCACCGTTTTTTGCACGTGCCCATGGGTCGATGGGCAGGCCAGGGAGATTCATCTCAATCATCGTAGAGTATATACCCTGTCAAATCGCAGCCGCGCGCGCGCGTAGAGTAGCTGGTACTGCTACGTTGCCGGGCCGTCTGATCTGATTTGACGCGACCTGGCCGGCTGACTGCGTGCAGCAGAGCCCCTCGAGCTTTGCGCCGCGTCCGTAGAATGTTGCCACAGTCAATGAACCCTGCCGCTACCTGCCCTGCAAGTCAAATCTTTCGCGGCCGCACGGTGCTCCCACTGCTGCAAGGAGGAGTGTTGGCTGGAGGTCACAGTGCATCACAACTTGCTTAAAAAATTTATTAGGTTAATTATCGTTTGTTTGATCCACGGTTCGTGGTCCGATGGATCAGTGTCATCGCTTGGCCGGGGATCCATCGCGAGGCCTACCACGTATCTATCCTGACTGCGGCTGGGTTAGTTGGGAGCATTAAACCGGCGCGCGGCGTACTCGGGCATACGGACCCCCGATCCGTCGATCCATGATGCATGTAGACGTACAGGGCCAGAGCGCGGGGACGCGTCCGCATTTATGTATCCATGTGTGCGTGATGCACGAGTACATGTGTGCGTATGCATACGGCCTCTGGGCGGCTGGCTGGCTGGGCAAACAGTTGAAGCAGCTAGCGTGGAGACTGGACTGGAGAGACGAGCGCGTGCTAGAGCTGTGGCTGGAGAGAGAAGGAGCTCGCTTGTGTTGGTGCGGAACCATGAATGCAGGGGATATTATTTAGTATAGAGTTACTAGCATCAATGAATGAATGAATATTTGTGTGTAAGGAGCGCATTGAATATCTCCTGCACAACGGCATTTTTGGGAGGCCTGCTGGCTCTCGCTCTCATTCATCACTCACTGCCAGCTGTTCCCTCTCTGCGTGTGTCTTGTCCTCTGTCACCGCTCTGCCAAATGCCTTCTGCCTCCTCCAAACCTCCCACTCTTTCTTCATGGCCAGGCCATGGCCATGGCCAGAGAGGTGGCAGTCTGCCTGTCCGTCCGTCTGGCGCAACGAAATGAATGAAGGTAGGGAAGGAGGGAGATGGGCGGCATTGAAGTAGACAGTGCCAACACCATATGATTGTTGTACATTATGATCGATCAAGTCCTCATGCATGCATGCGTGACCTAGTGTGTGCATGTCATCGCAGCCCCGGCAGGGCTAGCTTGCGTTTGACCATTCCTTCTTGGAGTTTGCCCGTCGGTACGTATTATGTGCGTCCTCTCTGCTACCTTTTCGCCATTCATTTACTGGTGGCAGAGAGCACGTTGAACAGCAACAAGGGATGCAACCTTTTCTCTCTCTCGTTAGCGTCAAAACAGATCCAAGATAGATAGGCAGAGAGACATGACAGGGATTATGTGTGCACGGGAAGACGTCGAGCAGAAGGTTACAACGAATGAGGCGATCGAGACGGGAGAGGACGAGAGCAGGGGAGCAAAAGGGATATGCATGCATGCAGTGCACTACCCCGCGTATCAGGGCGTGCTCATCATCGTCTAATCCACCTCGCTTTCCTGCCACGCCGCATCCTTTTTGCAGACAGGGAGAGATGTCGATGGCCTCGCTAGTAGTAGTACCATCGTCTGTCTGTCATCAGCAACTGATCCAGCGCAAGCGTGCGATATGGCGCCGGTGCCAGTGAATGACTGTGTGATCATCATTCATCAGTGACTGCGTGTGTGCATGGATGATTGATTAGCCGAGCTTCATGAACCACATGCCTTTCCTTTTGTTGCCTCTCTTTTGTGAGCAACCTAAAAACAGAATCGTACCTTTCTTTTTCGGGATTGCTAAATCCTAGTCAACTGGTACTTAACGAAGTGACGGTCATATTCGCTAGATCTTACGCAGAGATCCGTGTACAATTTTCTTTTGATGTTTTAGTTGACTCAGATCTAGCCACACCCTTCCTTTTATGTTGTTGAAATCCTATATTTCCATGTTGGCTCTAGTCCATAATAATTGCCAAGGACCCGCCTCTAGCAGGAGGAAAACCACGCGAGAGCTATGCATCGCCGGTAATGATACATATTATGGCTTGCCTACAGCGCGTCGGTTTCAGGCTGGCCCAATGCATGCGAGAGTTTTTTTTTTCTATGGCGTTTTAAATCAGTTTTCACTATTTTTGCGTCGGTTTTCTTTTGGTTTTCTTTGGTGTTTCCTTTTTATTTTTCCTTTCTTCAGCTTTCAACATTTTTCTTTGTTTGTTTGTTTTTTTTATTTTTTATTTTTTTCACGGTTTATTTATTTATTTCTTCAGTTTTCAACGGTTTTATTTGTTCTTTCTTTGGTTTTTGCGATATTTTTTCCATTTCCTATTGATTTTTTAAACACATGTCTTGTTTATTATACTCACTGTACATTTTTTATACACAAGAAACATTTTTATATATATTTTACTGTTTTTCAAAGACTAACATTTACTAAATATATGTTTTTATCTCTAATTTTTTCATGCGCATTGTACATTTCACATATACAACTGGAAGATTTTTATTGATATTCAACATATTTCAAATATATGTTTATGACATCTAATTTTTTTGTACATTTTTGTATACGTCTAAAACATATTTTATTAAAATTTTAAAATACATGCCTAACATAGTTTTCAAATGTTGGTTGTGAACATGTTTCTGAATATGTGTTAAAAAAACAAAATACATGTTGAATCATATTTTTATATGATTTTTGTTTTAAAACTATCTGAACATGTTTATACATTGAATAAACATTTTTCTAATGTCACAAACATTTTGTTTGAAATGCGTGAACATTTTTATAAATGTAATGTACATTTTTAATGGTAAATTTATTGAAAATACACAAACATTTTTTGACAATGCATAACTTTTTAAATAAATGGTACATACATTTTTTGAACACGGTAACATTTTTAAAATGTCACATACAGTTTCCATTATACATGTTTAATATTTTCCAAAAAACAAAAGAAACAAAAACATGCTTATGTCAGTATGACGAGTCCACGAGGTTACTAGCCGGCCTACTACTGGCGACGCTCGCATACAAATCGCTAAAAGCGATACATACACGCGCCCGGAAACCACGGGGCGACTATTTATCGCATCAAACGAGACAAGTACCAGCTCTCGCTGAAGCTTTTTGCCTCTCACGTCGTATTGGGCCGGCCCATACACGCGCGCATAGTCGGGAAAAAGCAAAAAAAATATATGAGATGGGGGATCCAACCCTCGTCTAAATGGAGATCGCGCGCTGCACAAGCCACTCCGTCCAAGTTCATTTTGTGGTAAGAACTAGGGGTGCCGCCTATTTGAGGCTACTCGAGCCGTTTTCTTCGGAATTTCTTTCCTTTTTTGCTTTATTTTGTTTCTTTTCTTTTTTCTTCTCTGTTTTTCTACCATTAGTTTTTATTCTTTCGTGTATTTTCTTTTTTGTCTTCTCCATTTTTTGCTTGGTTTTTATCTTCTCTATTTTTTGTTTGGTTTTCTTTTTTCTTCTCCATTTTTGTATGATTTTATATTTTTTTCTCCATATGCAGGGCGCCACTTATCGTAACCTCGGGAGGTGGAAGTGACCTTTATAAGGGGTATCCCTTAATTAGTAATTTCGGATATATACTCTCCTCGCCCAAAAGCTTTTCCATACGCGTAGTCATTTGACCAGCCCAGTTTTGTCATCTTTTTTCCTTCGATCGGAATTCCATCAAGACGCTACATCGATGTTGTCTGCCATCGCTCTGGTTTCTTCGATTGTTTTTTTCTTTTTTATTGTCCTTTTGTTTTTTACTCTAGTATTTTACTAGTTTTTCCTGTATTTTATTTTCTTTCTTCTACAACTAGTTTGCTTGTTTCCTTCTCGGTTTTCATGGTTTTTCTCTTCTATATTTTTCGTATCTTGATTTTTATCTATATTTTTTTGTTTCTTATCTTTTTTTTCACTGGATTTTTTATACTTCTTATTTGGTTGTCTTTTGTTTCCTCCCCAGTTCTTCATTGTTCTTTGTTATACTTCAATTTTCCTTTTTTCTTTTTTTTGTTTGGTTTCTTCATTTCTTCTCCGCTTTTCTTTGGTTTTTTTGTCGTTATATTTTGGTATTCTTGTTTTCTCTTTCGTTCTTCTTTTGTTTTCTTATTTTTCTTTCTTTCTTTGTTTTTTCAGTTACTTTTTTGTTTTAAATGCTTATTTTCTGTTTTCCATTGTTAGTTTTATCGGTTTCACTATTCTGCATTGTTTTTACATTTTTTACTTGATTTGTTTTGTTGATTTTATTTTTATTCTACATTTTTTGTATACCTTGATAACATTTTTCTAATAAAAATTTAATATTTATCAATTAAAAGTTCAACATATTTTTAATCATGGACAAATTTTTATTTTTTACCATTCTGACATTTTCGAAATAAAATATTAAAATTTTCGATTGCATGGTCAATATTGTTTCTATACAAATTTAAAACTCTTCAAACGCTTGATTAAATTTTTCAAATACAAGATTCATAGATTTTTCTAATACATGGTCAGTCTTTTTTTGATACAAATTTAACATTTTTCAAGTACTTGTTTAATATTTTATCAGGTGCTTGATTAGAAATTTCTAAATAAATGATTAGCTTTTCTCACACATCTTCTTTAGACACATTTAACATTTTTCAAATGCTTAGTTAAGAATGTTTGAATACATGGTCAACATTTAACATTGTATTTTTTTTTCATGCATAAGAAAAAAAATCTTTAGACACATTTAACATTTTTCAAATGCTTAGTTAAGAATGTTCGAATACCTGGTCAACATTTTTTATTTACAGATTTTTAACTCTTTTCAAATGCTTGATTACCTGTTTTGAAATACAAGATCAACATTTTTATACACATTTTAAAATGCTTGACTATCATTTTTCGAGTATATGTTTAATATTTTTCAATACATGATGAACATTTTTCCTATACTCATTTAGAAAAATTCAAATGTTTGATTAACATTTTTTAAATACTTATTATTATTTTTCAAATTCTTCATTAGCGTTTTGAAATATATTATAAAAAGTTCATAATTTTATAAAAAATCGTATACATGAGAAAAAAAAATTATACACATTTAACATTTGTCAAACACTTGGTTAATATTTTTTCACATGTTTTATGTAAATTTATATATATGAAAATTTTGCATGAGTCCATAGTTTTTTGTATGTTTTGAATATACCTTCATATCTGTACATACAAAATAGCCTACTCAAAAAAATAGTACATACTACCTAAAAAGTCCCATATATATATACTATCTATCCAAATATTCTTATATACTACATACTATATGTATATACTCTCCGTTTTAACAGATACTACATACAACATACAAAACTCACGTGAGGGTAATTACCACTGGTGATAGGAAACATTTAGAAACGAAATTAATAAAAGAAACAAAAACATGAAAAGTAAAATAAAAAACAAGGACATAGCATGTCTGGGTCGACCCATTTAAGAACATGCTTGACGCGAGAGCACGCTAGGTCTCCCTATAAGTTAGTCATAACGCCTCCCGGAAAACCAGGGGCGCACCTTTGTCTCGCCCGCAGCGAAAGGAAAGAACGGCTAACCTCTGGCCCTTCCTTTTTTTGAGGGGGACCCTTCCTAATGGTTGGTCCAGCTGGGGAGGAGCGCTAGCTCACTAGCGCAAGTCCTGTTCTGCTGTTTATTTACATGTTATATTTACATTTAGGTTTATGAAATGTAAAATATTTTACTTATTTTTTAAAAAATGGTCAACACACATTTGAAAAAACTCATGTGGTGTAAGGAAAATGATCATGCAACTTTGAGACTTATTTACTTTTCACGTGTTTTAAAAATATGTCCATGCCATTTTTTTGGAAAAGTATACAATGTAAAAAATATGTTGGGATAATCTATCATACTGTGTGTGACCTGTAAGAAAATATTCACGTGTTTGAAAAATATATTTGTGACATTTAAAGAATATTTACAAATTCGAGTAATTGTTTTAAAATGTTTCATACCATTATTATTTTTTACATTTAGAAACATGTTTGGGCATTTCTGAAATATGTTAATACAATGTAAAAAATATTTCTGAAATATGTAAATGCAATGTTAAAAATATATTCACGTTATTTTCAAAAACATTGTACCGGTGGCTTTTTTAAGGTGTATTGATTTTTTCACATTTATTTGTAAAAAAAGAGAAAACAAAATAGAAAACGTAGACAATGAAAGCCGATAAAAGGATACATGGAAACAAAAGAACAAAACCAAACGGGAGATTCTAAAACCGGTTTGAATGGGTTGATAGAACCTTACCAAAACTGCTCTAGGACCTCTTTGTTGTGCCGACGCGTTAGCACGTCGCCAGAGGTAAGACAGGGGTAGGTCTTGTAATAAACGAGGCATAGCCCTCCCAAAAAACGAGTGCACAAGACAGGTGAACTAAAAACCAAGCCCAGTAGGCCGGTGGGAGTGTGCAAGTCCAACCACAAGTTTACGGGATCCCTATGGCTGAATGGGCGATGCGTCGTCTTATATGATGTTCAGTGCGTCGAATTGGTGACCAAACACACAGGCTGGTGCGTCATAGGCTGACCCAGTTAGGACGTATGGCGCTCGCCAACATTCTCTGTTTTTTAATTAAAATTGGTTCATTGGATGATGATTACACATGTAACCATGAATTAGTTTTTTGCCCCTTTTGTCATGTGAATAATTTTGGTCACAAGTTACACCAGGGGTTAAGTTGTCTTTTCAGGTGTCATTTAACACCGTTAGTATTCAAAATGGATGGAACTGTCACGAAAGGAAGAAAATTTAGACTTGGTGTTAGATAACAAGAAAAGTTTTCAGTGTCAAATAGGGAAATAGAATTTAAGACGGTGTTAAATAAGGAACTCTCTCTTGTTTTATATCTGGGTTTCTCGATTTATGGCTGTTTCTTTAGTATTTCATAAAAGACATAGTTTTCCTCACACAAAAAATTAATTACATTAAAGTATTATAAAATATGTATGATTTCTCCAAAATTAAATAAGTTTGAAAAAAATGCATAAACACTTTTCAAAGTTGGCGAACACTTATCTAGAATACATGACATTTACAAAATATGCATGAAAGACTTCTGAAAATCTGTGAGCATTTTTTTTTAAAATGAGCTAATGTTTTCTACAATTACATGAACATTTTTGAAACAAATATTCATAAAAACTGTAAAACAGCTGGGATTCGAAAATAAGTTGTAAAATGCATAGAAAATATACTCAAATAAACAAAAACAGAGCATGAATTAATTGGCAAATATATGGTAAAATCGATTGTGCAACAAATATGTCAGCGATTATGCTACTGCACAAGAATATAAACAAGTAAAGAGTATAAGAAAATAAAATAGGTAGGAAAATGACAGTACAATTCTATGCAACAAAGAATTCTCAGAGTAAAGTTACCCTAGATAAAATAAAACTAAAACAATGCGTCTGCAATGACAACGAGTATTAGAGAAAATAAATTATGAAATTGCACAAGAACTACATTAAACTTCTTTTTTGTGAAGGGGCCAAAAGATTTTCCTCGTCATATTAATTAAGAGAAAAAGGGCAATGATCTACGACAAGCATCACATGACTACTCTCGCGGCATCAGCGACCTCACGCGCTTGGCACCCACAAGCCCCAAATATTGGCCTTATCTAATCTTATCAATTGTTACATTTTCCATGGATGCAACGTCCCTAAAAACCCTTATGTTCTCTCATTTCAAATCTCCCATGACATGAGCATGGTAAGGGACGCATCCCCTTTCCTAAAATTGCCGTTAGCATAAATCAAGGCCATGCTCCATTCTTTGGCAGAGGTGAAACCGCTCCAATCCTCAACACTCACATGGATGGGCCCTAGCCATGTCCTAATGCCTTCCCAAAAAATGCGCATGGTGTATCTACACTGGAACATAAGATGCTGAAAGTGCGTTATATCGAC
>CBMN010753115.1:0-14958 GCA_000582825.1 Hordeum pubiflorum
GATGTATCATTAAGCTTATTGCATAAGCAACATTAGGCCGAGTACATGGCATGGCGTACCCGATGGATCTGATTGCTGAGGCATACAATATCATACTCATCCGACTTCACTCGTTATATATATCGGAGGTCTCCGAGTCTTGCTTAGCCTTATAACACGTGAGACCAGCAAGAACCCTTTCTTTGCCTCACTCATGTTGAACTGCTTCAACACTTTGTTTATGTACATGCTCCGACTCAAGCCGAACAGCCTCTTTGATCCATATCTATAGATCTTGATGCCTAAAATGTAAACAGCTTCACCAAGGTTCTTCATGAAAAACTTGCCGTTCAATGATTCTTTTACCGAGTTCAACATCGAAACATCATTTCCGATCAAAAAGTATGTCATCAACATATGACCAAAAATACCACCGAGCTCCCACTAGAATTTTTGTACAAACAAGCATCCTCTTCGTTCTCGATGAAACTAAGATCGGTGATAACCTCATCAAAACGTATGTTTCAACACCTAGATGGTTGCCTCAATCCATAAATGGATCTCTTTAGCTTGCATACCTTACTAGAACTAGTTGGATCGACAAAATCCTCAGGTTGCATCATGTATAAATCATCGGTTAAATTTTCATGAAGGAAAACCGTCTTGACATCCATATGCCATGTCTCATAATCGAATTATGCAGCTATAGCTAGTATGATCCTAACCGACTTCAACATCGCTTGTGGCGAGTAGGTCTCGTCGTAGTCAATTCCATGAACTTGTTTATAAACTTTAGTGACAAGCCCAACTCTGTGGATTTGAACATTTTCATCCATATCGGTTTTCTTCTTAAAGATCCATTTGCAACCAATGGCTATTACGCCAGACGGCGGATCAACCAAGTGATTGTCATATATGGACTTTAACTCGAATCTCATGACCTCCAACCATGTCTCGGAATCTGGGCTTACCATTGCTTCCTCACATATGGCCGGCTCGATATGTCAAGTTGTTAATCACAACAAACATAAAATCTCGCTCAAGCCGTTGTAAAACAAAAATTCAAAACAGATAGGAGGAAGATTATTGTCACCCTAGGGGATAACAAAAAGAAGCTTGAGAACCAACAACTACATGAATCAGATAAACAAATCGTCAACAAAATAATAGTAAATTAATTAAAAAATAAGTTTCCTATTAAATTTTCTACGAAAATTACTACAATCGCAATATCCCACATGCACCATTGATTACTTTCGTAATGAATTTACTATTATCGTCGACGATTCGACTCTTAGTTTGTTTAATTCATAAAAAACTTACAACAAAAAGAAAGATTAATAATCTGTCAATTCATGATGTGTGCAACGTGACATTTCTTTTGGGAATTTTATCAAACAATGTATAAGCGTAGGGTCGCATGTTATTTCAAGAAATATGTTGCAAGTGTAAAGTTAAAGTCAAAGCGGGTACATCACCTAAACATTTATGTATTATTATCTTGCAGCCAACCGCACCGTGTGAGTTTATAAAAGCTACCATAGTAAGTACAATATTGTTGACTATTGAAACCAATAGTCTTGGCATATGCTTGTGTAATATGCCCTGGAGAATAAAAAATGGGTAAAAAATGACCAATAGTGAAGACTGCTAACTTACTGAGTAACAAGTGATCTTGTGATGACAATGCCCATACGGAAAATGAAATGTGCAGGAGAAGGACGAGATATTTTGCCATGCTACTTGAGGAAGATAATATCGATAAATGAGGTTGTGGTATGGAGGCCAAGTGAGGGCAAACACCTGCAGAGGCATGGCCATAAAATCAAGGAGGAACCAGCTGGATCGTTGGCCAACACTATAAGAAGATGCAGGCACAAGTAACGACAAGACCAAACAACCGATTCCACCCAATCGCCATGTGCACGAACACACACTGTACCACAAATTACATAGTAAAGAGTACCATACCTTAAAGCATAGTCAAGGAAGCCATCACGAAGAAGCAAAGAGTAGGGAGACAGAGGAGGCGGCGAAGCTCCTCCAACAATGGTAGAGGAAAACCTCCAACAACAACAACGCTAGTAATCCTTGAGCTCCTCCAACCGCGAGGACGATGACGAGGCGTACTAGCATACTACCCATGTCGCCCGCGCCGACCATCCCAGCGCCCTCCACAACCCACCTCTTCCCTCTATCTATAGCGGCACCCCGCACATCGACAATATTCCCACAACCGCAACGCCACCTAGGTTGGACCAAAAAAGACCAACTGTTTCTATGCCGACAACCGCGACCACAACCATCTTCCACTTATCAAGGGGTCCCACCATACAATTAACCCCTCGTTTTTTCGGATTCACAGATTCAACGCGAAGATCCCAATCAAAATCAGACACCACTCCAAAAACCAATGCTCTTAATTGAGTGAGAGCGTTTCACTTCTAGCAAGCATATAGCGAATTAAGAGACGTTTAGATTTGTTATGAGATTTGTTATGAAGTGATTCCTTTGACACACCGACCATACATATTTCAAACAGATCCCAATAATATAACAAGACACCAATGCAACATTCATATCGCTTTCATTTGCGAGTATCGAAGATCATCCAATTCTTATCATTCTTATCATTACGGGAAAGAAAAAAACTGAAAAACACAAAACCGCTTCCATTCACGGGCTTGGCTGCATTCTCAGCCACATCAGCTCCATTTAGCCACACGGAGCGAAAGTGCCATCGGAAAGACGATTTCATTTTGCCCTCCGCTGTTATATCGACGCCCACCATTAGCTAGCAGCCTAGCACCACCATCTTCCGCTCTCCCCCCATCTCCTCCACCCTGCTGTCGCTCGCTTGTCCCGGCCTAGGGTTTCGCCTCCACTCGCCCCCGGCCCTCGCCTCAGATCTCGACGCCGGCGACCCCCGATCCTCCTAAGCCGCCCGTCGCCGACCCCGCCGAGTTCCGATTCATCACCCACCCCACGCCACACCACCGCGTCCCCCAGCCTCTGGACGCGCTCGCGAGGGACAGATCTAGGGTTCGGGGCCTTGCTTGGTGCATGAGAAGGGCACTAGGGTCTTGACGGCATGGAGGTGGAAGCGGCGAGGAGGGATGCGTCGGCGCTTGACCCGGAGCTGCTGCAGCTGCCGGAGCTCGCGCCGGGCGCGCTCCGGGAGAACTCAAGCATAGCCGAGGCACTCTACTTCCAGTGGCTCGTGCTGCCTGAGTCGTCCAAGCTGGTAATATCTCACGCGTCCTCTTGCCCTCGCCTGCTCCTTTGGAGTTGCTCCTATATTGTCGTGGTTCGTCTGTTGATTTTGCGTGGTTAGTGTGATCTCGTGTTGGAACTCTTGAAAAATGTTTTTAGAATGCTCTGCCTTGGTGACCGCCTTGCAGTGCGTCTGTATGGGTTTAGATTGTCATGTTCGTATTACGAGTGCCGAGGATACAAAGCGATGGGGTCTGGCACATCAAAGGCTAAGGTCCTGTGGGAGACTGTGATTGTAGTAATTTTTGCGGAAATATGTGTACTTGGCCTGTTTCTTTGGGGCGCTTACTTTCTGCTCATCAGTTGCCGTGAATGAATATGTACCATCTGTACTAATTTTGGTTTCTTGAACTGATGTGCTTACTTGTGGTTTCTGAGACGAGCCCTCACCGTATGCATCAGCTTTATCATTATATTAAAGATAAATGTTGGTATGATAGTCAATGTTGCATGTGTTTAGAGGAATGATGGAATCCAGTAGACTCCGATGCTGTACAAAGATCTAGTGCTGTCAAAGATTTGTTTTATGCTACAGCAATTTGTGTTATACTTTGAGCCCATGCTTTTGCTTACTTAAAATGACGGTTCACTCTTCTGAGGACATTTTCGCAGTGGTACACTGTGCTAGAGATCTGGCTTGAATTTTCTGCATTTGTCTCTTTGGGTTACTTTAGATCGTTTTGTTTGACGATGATATTCCTTTTTGCCAAGCAATTACTATGTAAACTTTTAATGGAGGCGCTGTCATTTGCTTGGACTTTTGAGATTTATATGCAATTATACATGTATGCATCAGTGTTCCTGATAGTAAACGTGCTAACTGTTCTCCTTAGTGCACTCATGGAATTTGAAGTTGCTATTTCCTGGTTGCAATCTGTTTGAGTATTGCTCCGGTGATATCTGATAGTCAATGGCTTCATGTGAGAAGGTCAAATTGTTGCTCCGTGTGCATAGTTTGTTGAGCTCTTTTTGGCTGCTAATTTGATGCATACCTGTGCAGGAGAGTAGATAAAATGCAACATAGACTACATGCTTTTGTTGATGGGATACCTACTTTGCATGCCAAACTTGTCTATGCAATATTGCGTAGTAAACACATGAAACCTTAGAGAAAAAAGAACTCATGTTGACCATATCATATATGGTGTTACCTGTAGTGTTACCACGGTCTCAAGGCTTTACCACTCTAGTTTTTCTTGCTCTCCCAAATGATGCTAACATTTCGTTGTTTTGTCTGCTTTGTTATGTTGAATGTTGTCTTGAATGTTGCGTAGTGTTATGGGGTGGACATAGCATAGTAGTCAATGACATGTTACCTTTTTCTGCGGGAGACAACATGTTATCAAGTAGGTCAGCAGTTGACATGACTGCTTGCCTTGACTGGGGGACTCCACCGCCCCTCGCTGTCGGTCTTTTGTAGTTCGCAAGCACCGTGCATCTTTACCTCCCTGCTCAGCGCTATCGCTTCGTGAACACACCTATCACATTGGGCTTTCTTAGCTCCTTCATCTCGCTGATTTTCTCTGCAGCTTGTTGTGCATCTCATTTGTTAGCCTGATGCCCGCTGCTTTGCTGCTTGGTTCCCAATGCTTCTGCTAGAGAAGGTGTCTGCCTGTTGGTAATTGAGCATGGGAGTAGGGAGTGGATGCTTTGATGTTTTTTTGTCTTCAGGTGATGTTTTGGACCAAGTGGCTAGTGGGACATGTATTATTCATTTTTGCCTTGTTATATATGTTCTATATGCGATGATTAGGCTAAGCTAAGGTATTCTCTAGTGTCACCGATGCGGGGTTCCTTGCTCCCTAAGCTGTCGTGATAACTGTGTAGTGCTATACATGTATTGGGATATGTTTGATTTTCCATGTCTGATTATTTGACTGGATTCCTTGCTCGCTAGGCTGCCGTTATAACTACCTAGTGCTATATATGTATTGGGATATGTTTGATTTTTCACGTGTGATTATTTGACTGGAGTCAGGACAATATAGATCTACTATATGGGCTGGCTTCTTACATCTTGTATTTCAGGCATTGCACAATATATATAGTAACATAGCAGATGTTTCAAATTTTAACCTGTCTGCATACTACGGTAGTCTGCATATATGGTATATGCTTGAAATAGCTCAATCTTCTAGGAATATGGAACATATGTTGAAGTTTGTTCTATACTTCATTAGTGGGACCTTAAATAAAGTTTAAGTCCACTAGTTTCTTGTAGCCGTGTTTCTTGCAGCTACACTGTTCTTCTCTTGAGTTTGTTGTTTCTTGAGTCCTTGGGCCATTTTGTGCTTGCCATTGGCATCTTCTTCTTAATGGAATACTAGCAGTACTCATGCTAACTTTCAAATAAGAAGTTACGTGCTTGTATCAGCAAGTGTAATATTAAGTAGATTATATTGAACAGATCAGTCCAAGTTTTTGTAAAAATAAATAAACATAGGCTAGTCCAATTAATATAGCATAGTGGCTGAGCTCTCAAAATGACAGGTGGTGCAACTGTACTGGAACTGGACAATAGGCTTCCGAGGCACTAGAACTTTCAATTTCATTATGTGCTCTTTTCTTGGCTTTGGTTACTCTGTTATCTTACATATCGAACTTCTTAAGGTGGCACACCTATAATTATGACTCAATGACCACTTAGTTTACCTTCTATGTGATTCATATACAGATACAAATAATTGTTTGTTAAATTTATTAATACATTGTAATTTGGTGAAAATTATTTATCTATGCTTACTGCTTAGGTTCTATATATATGTGAATCTTTATAAAGCCTTTAATAGTGCTGCTTGACTGCTCTTCTGTTTTTGATATTCTTAGATATCTGTTGAAGTAACAACTTGATGTTTTATACACTTTGATTTCTTCGTCACATAAGCCTTCCTATAACTGATTCTGTGGAGTGGGATGCTACTGTTTTTGTAAATTAGAAGCATCATACATTGTTGTGTAAAAAAGCAATAAATTTGTTTCTATAACGTACTTCTGTTGGATGTATCATTCCTTATAATATTTGGTTTCTTCGCTACTAGGTGAAATCTTTGATTGAAGATGCAAAGGCTGGTGCCACACTGAATGTTGCTGGGAGCTCTGCTAGCACAAATGCCGCTTCAAGTAGTTCTTTACCCTCAATGTTCCCTGCTGGTAGTGCCCCCCCACTTTCTCCCAGGAGCACTGCCGGCTCTCCCCGTGTTATGAGACGAGGATCTAGTGCTGGACCATCAACCTTGGGATCTCCTCTAAAATTAGTCAGTGAACCTGTGAGAGAAGTTATACCCCAGGTGCTTCCCATCTGTTTTTTTTTTTTTGAGAATGGCATCTGTGTTTGTTATTATTCATGTAATTTTTGTTCCTACTTATAGCTATTTAAGTATCTTCCTTGTTAGACTTAGTTCTGTATTCATTATGTTTGCAGTTTTACTTCAAACATGGGCGCCCTCCACCAAAAGATTTGAGGGAGCAGTGTTTGTCTAGACTAGATCACCTTTTTTTTGCCGGGGAGGGACTCCAGATTCAAGGTGACCTTATTTGAGGATTTCATTTGTTTGTCCACATTGAAATGCTTTCTTAACTTTGAATGTCTTATTTGCACATATCAGAGTTCAGACCAGTTATAAAAGACATATGCAAGTTGCCGTCGTACCTCTCTGGTGTTCTTTTCAAGAAGATTGATGCCACTTGCTCTGGAACTGTAACAAGGTGTGCTATTTATTCAATATACCTCAACACGGCTACACTAGTGTTAGTGTGTATTTAGATATAGTGAATCTTAGTTGTTCCATCATATTTTGAGGGCACTCAGAAATTACTTCATGCAGCTGCCACATGGACTTCCTAACTGTAGCCAAAATTTAGTCGAACACGTTATCCTTGCTATAATAATTTTTGGGCACTGTTTTCTTCTTCATCCACTGTGCATGCTTCTGGATTGTTTTCTTGCTCGTGTTTGTAAATTTGAACTTACAGAAGCTTATCTCTTCTGGACTAGGATGTCAGGTTTCATTTATCACATTCCCTTACGATAGTAACATTTAATCTAACACATCTGTGGTGTTTCATGGTCTCGTGTATATTTAGCAATTGTTCAGGAATGCCACGTCTCAGTTGGTAGTTACTTTTTGGCTGCACAGTTTTGATGTCGATTTCAGTTCTTAGTTAACACCGACATTTTATTTTTCAGTTCTGACATGTATACTCTCTTATTTAAACTCAGGGATGCATTTATCGATTACTGGTTTAATGACAATAAGATCACAATGGACACAGCCAGCCAGATCTTTGAAATACTAAGAAAGCCAGGTTACAGTTATCTCACTCAGGTCAGCATTTCTTTCCTCTTTTTGGTCTTGGTAGGCATGTATATATGACTCCAACTGGACAACATGATGATTCTATATTACTGTTTGTTCTCTTGAAGGGAATACTAATTCTCCATAATTTGCGCAGGAGGATTTTAAGCCTGTTCTAAAAGAACTCCTGGCATCTCACCCAGGTTTAGAGTTTTTACAAGGCACACCCGAGTTTCAGGACAGATACGGTAATTGCTGTTATGTGTTGTTCAAGTTGCCTAGTAGTTAGCTCTATCACCAGTATTCTTTGTATATTTGTGCATAAGATGTGCATTTTGAGTCATCTGTTCTTTCAAAAACCAATGACGATAAAGAAATGATCCCTAGCAAAGTGATTCCATTTGTGAATTCTTGTTATGTTTTTTCAATGTAGCCTTTTCGGTTATGGTCTCCGCATCTTTTGGGACAGATACCCTTTTCAGCCGCGTATGCCAAAGTGATGGAATATAATTTTTTAGCGGGGTCTAACACTGAAATAAAATAAGGCATCTTTTCCTTCATAGTTCTGTTTGCCTAGAGCTGATGAGAATTAAACTGAGTCTGAGATGGTAGTAAGGAAGTCCTGGAACCGATCGTAGATTGACACCCCTCCACTTTGGTATTAGAAAGTTAAACCTGAATGGTTTTGCTATCTGAAGGTATGATTATAGAAATTCTAGTGTGTTCTACAATAAACCTGTTGGCATTGGGAACTCTTCGTATCAACATCTATAACTTTCTGTCTATCTTAACAACTTGTAAGTGGCTCATCATCCTCTGCTATAAATTTTGAAGTATTTTAGTCTGTTGTACAGTAGACCTGTTGGTACGGAACTCTTTGTATTAACATCTAAAATATGGCTGTCTTTCTGTCTATCTTAAGAATTCATATGTGTTCCTTAAAAAACAATCTGTTATTTTCTCTTGTTCAGTAACATAAGAAAATGATATATTTTAGTCATGAATGTTGGTATGCGAGGACAAGCTGTTGTTTGCAGGTAGATCATACTCCCTCCGTTCCACAATGTAGTGCGCCTGCGCTTCCCGAGATCTAAGTTTGACCATACATTTAACCAACAAGACCGACTGCGGCAGGGGCAAAAATTATACCACTGAATTCGTATCGCCGCAATCGGTCTCATTGGTTAAATGTATGGTCAAACTTAGATCTCGGGAAGCGCGGGCGCACTACATTGTGGAACGGAGGGAATAATCTTCCCCCCAGTAATAACATACCTTTTGATTTTGTGATGAATGGATATTCCAAACTAATGCTGGTGATGTGCTGCATCTCATTCATCTGCTTATTATGTTTTAATGTATTTTTCAGCTGAGACTGTAATATACAGAATCTTCTACTCCATAAATAGATCTGGAAATGGTCACCTTACCCTTAGAGAGCTAAAACGTGGGAATTTAGTAGCTGCAATGCAGCAACTGGATGAGGAAGAGGATATCAACAAGATACTGAGGTAATTCATGTATGGAATTGTACAAATTCCTTCGATGCCTGCCTGTGCATGTATATTTCCCAAGATCTCTCGGTAGAATATGGTCTCCATTCCACTATGCTTTAGCTCCTTACAAATTCCGTTCTTTCAAGAGCTCTTTCATTATGTGGTTGTGATGGCTCACAGGAATTTCATGGCTTCAGTTGATCCTACTATATGTCGCAAGTAAAGCATATTCTACATGGTTTTCGTACAATTTTCTGACTTAGTTGTATCTGATGCAGATATTTCTCATATGAGCATTTTTATGTAATCTACTGCAAATTTTGGGAGCTGGACACAGATCATGATTTCTTGATTGACAAAGAGAACCTTATCAGATATGGAAATCATTCGTTGACCTATAGAATAGTTGATAGAGTCTTTTCACAGGTTAGTCCATTACTAGTTTATATTGAGAGCTGAGATGTTAGATTGCATTAATATTGCTTACTGTGCACTTACATTGTTTTTTTTCCCAACTAAGGTCCCGAGGAAATTCACAAGCATGACTGAAGGAAAGATGGGTTATGAGGATTTTGTTTACTTCATCTTGTCAGAGGAAGATAAATCATCTGAGCCCAGCCTTGAGTACTGGTAATTGAGTTCTCCCGGTTTGATATGTCTTCTGTTTTGCCTGTAACTGTTTTATTATCTGAGGGTTGCTTGAGAGCAATTCCATCCTTCAAATGTATGCTTAAATGTCTAGTCCCCATGCTGTGCTATTTGGTCTCTAGGCATTGACGACAAACGAATGAACGAAGTCCCAACAATGGGTTTTAATGGAAATGTTTTTTTAGTATGTGATTTTTCTGCACAATTTTTCTACAGTACAAATTTCCAACATGAAGTTGTGGGTATGGGACACTTATATGTTATGTCATGTCTGCAACTCATATTATATACAGTTTGTGGTAAAATATGTTTCTTCATCTATTGAAATGCCTCAACACTTTTTACAGGTTTAAGTGCATTGATCTTGATGGCAATGGTATTTTAACTACCAATGAAATGCAGTTTTTCTATGAGGAGCAGTTGCATCGTATGGAGTGCATGGCACAGGAACCTGTGCTTTTTGAGGACATACTATGCCAAATGATTGATATGATTGGACCAGAGGTATCATCATCCTGGATATAACTGTGCTTCATTTTACCCCCTGTTTGGAACAGTGGAATCCAAAGGCAATGAGGAGGAATTGCATTGTTCTCTTCAAAATTCATGCATTAAGTCATGCCCTTAACTGCATTTCATAAAGCTTTTCCTTTGTGCAGAATGAGACATATTTTACATTGCGGGACTTGAAAAAGTGTAAACTCTCAGGAAATATATTCAATATCCTATTTAATCTCAACAAATTTATGGCATTTGAAACTCGTGATCCATTCCTCATTCGCCAGGTAATCACTGTTTTGCAATGAAGTGTTTGAACACTGCATTTATTTAGTTAAAAGGTTGGATGGTTTTTAATTGCAGGAGCGTGAAAATCCAACTCTAACTGAGTGGGATCGGTTCGCCCATAGGGAATATATCAGGCTGTCAATGGAAGAGGATGGTGAAGATGCTTCAAATGGAAGTGGTGATGTGTGGGATGAGTCACTTGAAGCTCCATTTTGAATCATGTGAGTGCTACTAGTGCTTTCTGGATGAACTTACAGATGCGATACAGATGGCTAGTGAATTATGGAAACCACAGCATAGGACCAGCATTGTTAAGATCTCAGAATTTTGATTCTATGGGTTTAGAAAATTTGGATCATCTTAATATTTGCACTTATCATTATTTTACCAGACTACTTCCAAGAATAGGATGATTGCATTATTCCCTCTTAGACTTGCCTTTCATAGTGACACACACCTCCATTCCATTTTCCAGTTCCTAAAAGAAAACATGTTTTTAATTCCCAACTTATTAAGGAAATAATCTGTTTCCATTATTCAAAACTTTTAGTTTTGTACATTATTTTCCCAGACTACTTCCAAGAATAGGATGATTGCATTATTCCCTCTTAGACTTGTCTACTGTTCAAGAGATAATTGTTGGCAATTTCTTAAGTTCCATATCTGAAATTCAATATTGCCAGTAAAAACTGAATTGTGCTTGAGTGGTTTACGCAAAAACTGCTGTCAAGTATACTGCAATTTTTTAACGTATGCAGAGAATTTTGAATCTGGTGCCAGCGGCATGCCCTCAAATTTCATAACCCTCCACCCCCTCGAGCCAACACATGGTTCCGTTTTATCTCTCGTATAAGCTGGTCAACGGTGCAGATGCAATGGTTTTTTCGGAACATTTTTGCTTCCTGCGTCTTTGCCGCCTTCGATGTTTATCAAGTTAAAGCTTGTATAAACTATAGTAGCCAGTACGATTGGTGAGTTTCGTCCAGTCAAACAGTTACTCCGGCCATTCATATTAGTTATAGTCCTAGAATTTGTGGCAGTCAAACTTTTCAGGTTTGACCATCAATATAGAAAGAATTACCGTCATATCAAATTGAAATTAGTAGATTTTTCATGAAGTCAAAGTGTCATGTCCTAACCTACTTATATTGTGATTGAGGGTATGTTCTGATGTACCACACGTTTATTTTATTTTTCATCTATTTTTAACATGTATGTGACCTGGTAATTTGGCTCCGTTCATATGATAGAATGATGATTTGATTTCAAAATAAACAAATCATGATATATTTACAGCTACTTCCTTTGCTGAACTGTTCCAGAACTGTCTTTCCCATTAACAGGCCTCACACTCCTAATTGGTTGGATATGGATGAAATTGGTTGGGAAGTTGAAGAAGTGTAAAGGTTTTGGCTAGCCTGCGGAGTTCATTACAGGCTCAAAGCAGTTTCAGTAACACCAAAGACTACTTATGAGTTTTACTGTGCAGGTCTGATTTGATATTATCAGTTGTCCAGTTGTGCAAACATTTTTGCTTGCCAGGAAGAATGTGGAAGTTGATGTGAGGGCCTCCTGCATATTGACAAGGCAACAACCTCAACAGTCTCAAATGATGCTAAAGTGCGGAAACTTTCGTGGTCTACCTTTTTCTCATTGTGTTCTGATTGTTGCTTTAGGGGGGATGCCAGTTTATTCAATTGCTGTGCTCGAATTTTGGAGCTGAACTGTTGATGTTTGGCTGCCATTTTCCTTGTTAATCTGTGGGTGTGCGAGCAAGCAATTCCATCATTAACTTTGATCATCGTATGTAACTTTCTGGTTCTCATTTCTGTTAAGTTTGGTATGGCGTTTGTTGCGATTCTTGGTACATTTTGGTAGGTGGGGAGGGGTCTCAAAACATGGATGTGAGTCGGTCATTTGTAACATTAACAAGTAACTGTGCATCAGGTGCATAAAATCTAAACAGGAAAGTAGTTTCCATGGACAATCCAGATTTTTGTCGTAGCATAAATTTATAGGATGTTTTATTTGCATGCTGCGATACTGTTATCTGGTATTTTGCTTTTCAACTTGTGGAACTCTGCAGTTGTCCAAAGCATTCTTATTAGTTCAGTGCTGGTTATGCTACAGTGATGAAATTTATATCATGTATGCGAACGTGTTGTACACTACATTTCACACGGAACTGCATCTGTTTTTGAGATGCAAGAAATTGCAATTTATATACAACAATATTTGTTCCGTTCCATGGATGTGACCAATTTGACCAATCGGGGCCTCCACTTATGGACTTCGGTGATCCATAGACAAACACGAGATACCAATGTCCTGAGATAAAATTGACAACTGACAATAGTTCTTGCTAATTCTATGGTTATAAACACCTAAGTCATAATTAAATGACAATGCACTTTGCCAATAGTAACGAGATTGGCAAGCATGTAAGATGACATCTTTCTTAGGTTCAGGGACACATCGTCTAATCATGCTGTCTGACCCATGCTTTTAGAGGAATGGATCGTCCGACCCATGCTTATGGATCTTTTCAAAAATAATGCTTCAAATCCCTAAGAATTTCTTCCTCTGGTTATAATTCTTGTCCGAAGGTAGATATTAAAGTTAGCATAATCGGCAAACCACGATACCACCTTTCCAGAGGAGATTTCGGCGGATCCCGACCAGATGAGTTGGCCGGACGAGAAAGAGAGCGGGTCAAACACACATTGCGGTGCACACGAGACAAACGATTTCCAAGTTCACGTGATGTGCTCTACATCTTGCATGTCTGATCTTTATTGATATTGGAATTTTCTCGTATGG
This sequence comes from Hordeum pubiflorum, assembly GCA_000582825.1. NCBI lineage: Eukaryota > Viridiplantae > Streptophyta > Magnoliopsida > Poales > Poaceae > Hordeum > Hordeum pubiflorum. The sequence continues at coordinate 13,298 of CBMN010753115.1, forward strand.
AAGGTCAGATCTGATCCTATGGTTATGAGGTGCTAATTTGGGAGGCCCCTACCTCCCCTTATATAAGTGGGAGGGGGTAGGGTTACAAGAGTCTAAGTTAGTTTACATGGCTTGAAACCTGAGTAAGGTATACACATTGTATTACAAGTAAGGAGGTATCCCGGATGGTAGGCCTGGGCCATGTAGCGGTACGAGCCATGGCCGGTCTGCTTGGGCGGACTACTGGTGGCTCATGTTACCCCTGGTGCAGGACACCATTAGTAGCCCGCAAGCCTCTACCCGACCTACAGGTCAGCCGAAGGGCCTTCATTGACTTTCGAAAGGTAGAGCACACCAACTTGACTGCAGGGTGGAAAACAACATGATCCGTGTGGCTTGGACGCTTAAGGGGGAAGCCGGAGCCAGCCATGCAAGGCGTGTGCGACATCCGACGTCCTGGTCTTTAAATGTTGATGGCTTGAAACCTAAGGGCATTTCTAACCGATCCCTTATAACCAGTTAGAGCAGTAAAAGGTAAAATTTTGGTTTTACTCCTTTAACCGGCACCTAGCCGATCCCCTATCGATGCTAGCGGAGGATTATCCTCAGCCGCCGCGCGCTTTCCTATATTTACTCCATCGCATGACGGTCGAGTAAAACTCTCCTCTCCTCCTCTGCCTCCCCTGCCCTACACCCGCGTCACCCCTCCCACCCCCCGCCGTCCACTGCCGCCACCTCACACGCTCCGTAGGCGTCGCTGCGGTCCTTGACCACTCGGATTTGTGCCTCCCTTGTCCCATCACCGAGATCTGTGGTTGCTGCCGGCGACTGCGCCTGGTCGGGTACCGTACTGCACATCCCTAACAATGCCTCTGCGCCGCATGCAGGTATGGACTCCGCCTCTAGCCACTCGGATCTCTCCCGTCGGCAGTTCGCCGACAAAGACATGCTCGACTGTCGCCCGGGCTTGGCGCTGACCCAACGGCTCGTTGTTTCCTCGTTGACGGTCATAAAGTGCGATGACTGCCCGCGACACGTGGTGCGCCGAGTTTCTACCATGCCGGAACATCCCGGATGGGTGTTCTTAAAATGCTAAAAAGATGGAGTATGTGCTTCTTTTGATTAGGTTGTTCACCCGATTCGGCGTAATTTTGGTAGCCCATTGTTTCTCAAATTGGTGTAGGATGGATGCAACTTTTGCTATTGGGAAGAGGATTACAACGATCTATTGATAGCACAAAATTTGATTGATGCTCGTGCACTCCTTGCTAGAATAGATTCTAGAGATGAGACTAAATGCGAAGCAACATCGAATTCTTCATAATCGAAGAAGAAAGAAGTGTGCAAGCTTGAGCCAATAAAGAGAATCAACAATGAAGACATAGAGAATATATTAATCCAATTAGTGGGAGCAGTTATGGAAGTTGGATGTCTTTTAAAGTGTAATTGTGGTTCCTGTTTTCTATGGTCTTGTTCTTGTAGCGAAGAATTGGTGAATTATGTACTTCGATGTATCAAAATGTCATTGAATGCAATAAAGAAGCAAAGAAATGTGTTTCGATGAAAAAAAAATACAATGCAGATACAATATTCCTGAAAGGCCAAAAACAATCAGAAAACAACAAACGGCACTGGACACTAGGTTAATAGGGTAGTTCACAAAAATGATATAAAACAACATA
>CBMN010753122.1:0-10556 GCA_000582825.1 Hordeum pubiflorum
CCAACGCAGTTCACAAGTATCAAGACCGAGGGCTGAACGGCCCCCTCTATGTCGCCTTCCACCACCGACGAGCTGCAAACGGATGTCGATAGTGAGCTGGGCCGGTTCATGTACTAAGGATGCGGGTTCTCAAAGGCTTACCTAATGCTAGCAACACAACGTTGTTGCTGGGCTCGGGTGGTGGGCCCCGAGACCATGAAGGAAGAGGCGAGTTTTCGGCCGGGCGATGGAGGAGCGTCCCCCTGGCCGGAGTGCTGGAGGAGCCTTCAGAGTCGCCTCCTCCCTCCTCCCTCTCGGGGCCGCTTTCCCGAACTGCTTTGCCTGAGGACCCCCGCAGGGCAGAGGAATTTGTCCTCTGAGGATCCACCGGGCTGGCGGGAGCGATACCTCACCGGTCGCACAATGACAGCTTCTCCAGAATGGCGGTTTGGGGTCTGCTTTGGTGCAGCATTGTGATCGCCGCTAGCAAACCGGGAGCATGCTTGGAGTTTATAGGGTGTCCACAACCCATGACAGTTCCTCCTCGACAATGGCCCTCCGATGTAGCCGTCAGCGGTCTTCTTCCACCGAGAATGTCCACATCGGCTCCTTCCTAAACTGAAGTGGGGCAACCCGAAGATGAGTGAAGCTGCACACAGCCATACGGCTGACCAGCCCCAACGCAAATGATTTGATGCGCTTGAGGACCGGGGTGAAGGCTTTGTCGGCGATGCACCTTCTCCACCCTGGGCGCTCCGCCACGGGAGGGGGGAGCTCTAGCTCCTAGAGCAAAGGGGAACCGTGCATGACTTTCACCCACAACCAATCGTGGTGCCACTCCCTTATGTGGGAGTACATATCCATCAAGATGTAGCTCATGTCATTCTTCTTAACCTCGAGGCGAAAGGTCACACACACTGAGATCTGCTGGTCCCGGGAAGTCAGGCGCGTTGAGTAAAAGTGCCGGAAGAGTTCCACCGAGGGGCGCACTCCGACGAAGCCTTCGCAAAGGTGTGCGAAGATCGCCAGAACCTTCACCTCGTTCGGATGGAAGTGCAACATGTGGAGCCTGTAATGGCTCAACACGACCATGGTACCATGCCAGCGGCGAGGACGTTGGTGAAGATCGGAACCATCTCCTCATTCACTTCTGGACTCCCCGCCGACAGCAGCTTCGTGGATCCACATTCGCTTTTGGCTACCCCAACCAAGAATCAAAGCTTCTCGACGCTGGCGGTGTCCAGATATGTGGATCCGTGGAGTGCGGCCTCTAGCGGCAGCATCACCTCGCCCCCCTGTGCCCACTTTCCTTCTCTCACGGCAAGAGGGGGGGATGCAATGAAGACGGATTCCGTTCGGAGGCAGAGGTAGAGGAGTCATGGCAGCAGCGAGGAGCGATGGGGGAAGAAGAGCGAAGGGGCAAGACGGCAGCATACTAATCCCTCGCCTTTATGAGTCAAGGACTGGCTGGAGGGAAACCACTCGCCTCGCGACAATAACTGCCCACGCGTCTCGCCCTCCGAGAATGCGCCGTAAGCATGGGTGGGGATCGATGCGCTCCTACGGCCGGACGCATCCGTCAATTCGGCCGTCCTTCAAAGCGGCGGGCGAAAGCTGACTCGCGTCCGGTCCAGTCCGGGGCAGTCGTGCGCCACACGGCAAGGTTCTAGGGCGATATGGCCCCATTGTCCGTCTCGGACAAGGCCGGTTCCCTAATAGGTAACGCGCCCGGCGTGTCGACGTCAGTAAAACCAGGATATTACCGACCCGGGGATAAGAGCCTTGGACGTGAAGGCACGAATCTTACCCCCATCCAAGATGGTACTCACGAAGGCCCTGATGCGCCTGATGGCCTATGACTTGGCGTATCGGGATGAAGCCAACAGGAGAGAGGCGACCTCCCTTCAAGACCTCTTCCCGGGAGTATTCCCGGGAAGAATATGACCAGGTACCCACCACACCTCTGGGAGAACAAGCGTGAGCTCTCAGAGGGGTACCAAGGCCCGTGTGGGTAAGTATTGCGGTAGCGTGTGGGGCCATACGAGTATCGATTTACTAGCCTATGAGTATGGGCTCTGAATTGACTCGTGAGGCCCAAGGCATCCACATCGGCTATAGTAAGATTCACCTACTGCTTACACCGCTACAATATTAGGACAATGTGGCAACGGGTAAGTATCCGACGGATCTAACAAGGCCTCGGAGGGGCGACATCATTGTTGGTACCGGCGTGCCACGGGAAGCCATACCACCATAGTACTAGCTACTCTAGCCTACTTGAGTATACACCCGACCAATAGGAGCCGACGACAAGCCCTCTCTAGACACTATAAATAGAGGCGCCCGGGACTCCTCAACGAGCCAATCTTTCACACAAGCAACAGAGGCGACTTCACCATTGTAACACACATTGTAGCTCTCTACCAATTCAAATCAACAAAGGAGAAGTAGGGTATTACACCACCAAGGTGGCCTGAACCTGGGCAGTTCTTCGTATTCATCCACCATACATTGTTCATGACTTAGGATAGTTGGACGTGTTCAATCCCTGGCCGAACTCTCAAAGGGTTGTTGATCACAACTCATATGTAGGTTCTTGGAAACCGACATTAACATTTCAAACTATACATTTCATTTGCAGGCCTCTTATGTGCATGTTCAGCCGCTAAAGTCAAACAATACTCACCGCAATCATTAAGTTCATTAAACATTCATTTCCACTCACTGCAATTTCATCTGCCATACTTGATACTACATTCACTAAATGTTCTCCCTCATGTACATAATGTTCTCCTTGAGATCTATTAATGTCTATGAGATAAATCGAGTACTGTTTTTCCAGAAAAAAGATAGCTTCTCGTGGAACACTTTCACCAACTTGAAATTCAGATTTGTTTGCATTGCTAGAAATAGTAATTGCTCCCTCGACACCACATTGTTTCTCTACATTCTTCGCCACAAAATGAACTTCATCGACATATATACCATCCTCTGATTCTGTCACACTAAAGTAGGATCTTTCCAAGAAAGCGACTTCAATATTTCAATCAAAACCAACTTCATGTCAATCCTTATGTTCCATGGTAAAATGGCTCTCGGTGTACATGTCACTACTTGAGCTGGTCCTGAACACATTTTGCTTCCAAAGATTTCTTCCACCACGTGTTAGTCCCATCTCCACTCTCCCATGTGTCCTCTCTATCTGACATGGTAGTACACGAGAACATACACTCTCGATAAATTTCTTGTGTTGTGCGGCTTCTCTCGCGACCCCATAACAACGACTATGTGCGTAGTCGCTCGAGAGACCATGCCTCCAAAGCCGCGACCGCTGCTTCCTCTACGGAAGACGACCACCCTATCTTCACCATCATGGCCAATAATGTTGCCATGCTGGAGTTTCCACTAAACTCGTATGTCCTGCACCTCTCTATGTTGACATGTGGCTTTGGTATGCTAGAAGTTTCTGGTCTATTGTATATGATTTGACATGTAAGTAAAGTTGCGATGATGCTAATTTGGAATAAGCTTAACCAAAAATTGCTTAATATTCCAACAAATGTTATTTGTTCTGTAGGATGAGATGGATAATTTATCTTGTCCTTCTTTTCGTATGAGCTAATTTCAAAGGCGGGGTGCTAAATAATTGTCCTTTGATTTTGAAGAGTAACTTCCCAAAAAAGAAGAAGTTCAGAACCGTGGTCCTATTCCCTTAAGATATGGATGACTTTTTTAGAATGCAGTCACGTGTTGGTAACCAACACGCATTGACATTCTTAATATTTTTAACACAGTATAAATGCAGTTGTTCATACATTTATTACTATGAACGTACGCACATACACTTAAGGCCTCTTCCAATGCAAAGGTGCTTAGATGAGGTGCTAAGTGCATTAAATAGCTTAGCAACTCAACTTCTCAATGCATAGGTGCTTAGCTTGTTGTTGCTAAGCTCACTTTATTTAATGATTTAGCACATAAACTTTTTCATGACCAACTTCTCTCATTTAAGTGGTTTGCCCAGGTTCACTTGCTTGACATTGGTTCTTCCTCGGGTCACCAAAGTGCTCTCTCTCCTTCTTAATTGTTGTGCCATATCTGATTTTGCTTATGTAGCATGCTTAGCACCTGTCCGCGGTGGAACACTGGAAAGGGCCTAATACTATGAGCAACTTCAAGAGAGTAAGCCTACACATCATCTTAGATTGACGAAGTCGTCACAAATGCCTTTGTAGTCGATGAGAATGTCTCCTCTCACTCGACGCACGTCATCGGAAGGCTTGGATTAAATTCAAAAAAAATACGAGCATCAACGTCAAGTCCAACGATATCACTCTCTTCCTAACCATCCTATTGTAGATTGGTTCGGCGCTTTGGCACTTTTATTTATCCTTTATTTATTTAGAACAACACACGTTGACACTCGAGGGACACATTTCCAAGTCGCCGCCTGCTTCCTTCTTCCTTCTGCCAGTCCAGCTACACGTAGCATGGATGCATCAAGACGCAAGTCTCCGCTTGGCCGCAACCGCCCATCGCTCCCGCTCATCTCTCACGCCGGTCTCTGCCTCTGCCTCTGCCTCTGCCCGGTGCTCGCCCTTCTCTTCCGTGCAGCCAACAAACACGGACACGGGGAAACGGACCAACGGAACTATCCCGGGCCTGCACGCCCCGGAGGCGGCCGAGCGAGCGAGCGATGGATCGATGGATCGATGGACCGGTGAGGGGCGGGCGAGGAATGATGGCGGCCGCAGAAGCGGATAATATCTACTTTGAAAACTCTGCGCAAGCGTGCGGCCGCGCCGGGTCCCCCACTGACAGCGACGCGCCCCACCACACCCACACCAACACCCACCCGCGCCTCCTTCCTCCGCCCCGCCCAGACGGTTCCCGTCAATTAAAAACAAAACGAAACGCAGCCTCCCATCAAAAAGCTTTGAGACGCGCCGAGGTGGAGGCGCCCCATTGGCTGGCCCCGTCACGCGCTGCGGCCATCCACAAGGCTCCAAAGCCCAGGCCGGCCCGCGGCTCGCAGAATCCCTTTGACTTTTCGGCACTGTGGAAACTTGAAAGACCAGCGCAACAAAGCGCCTGCCCGCCGCGCGACTCCTTTCCCCGCCCATTCCCGTATTTTCCACCCGTATATGCGCCCGGTTCTCTAAAGCTACGGCGGCACACAATTTTCTACCGTCTCCCCACAACATGTGCAGCCTCCTGACGGCTAAGTGTGCGGTCGCGGCGTATGCTAATCTGAATAATCTAAGGCTAAGCATGCCAATAATATCACCGATTAAATTAACCATATCATCGTCTCTGTAGGAGTAGATTAGGGTGCTGTGCTGTGGCCTGTGGAGGATGGCGGGCTGGCTGGTAAGGCCAAGCCAAACGAGGCAATAAAAGCGAGCGTGGTTAGGTAAAGGGTGTACTACTGCTCCCGTAGAAAAGAAAGGCAGGCGAAGGGTGGGATGGGGGCTATAAAAAAATCCCGTGCTACTGCCCTAATTCCCTTTGGACTTTGGCGTTATATCCATCCTCGAGCCCCTCCCGGCCCTCACCCTGCCCGCTGCTCTCTCCTCCGCCTGATTCCAGTGGCGCTGCTGCTTCTTCTCCACTCTCAAGGACGGACCAGACACACAGGGTAAGGTAAGCGTGCTCTGAGTTTTCCTCCGCTCTTGTGTGCTTCCTTGTTTTCCATGGGATTCCAGCTCTAGCTTGCTTGCGCTTTCCCCTTGCTTGGGATGTGATGGGGAACCTGTGCATCGATCGGCTTCTCCCTAGCATGGAATATCTGTTAAGGAGTTCTTTATCTCCGGTTGCTGTTTGAGTATTTGATTGAATCGAGTTGGCTGGTGTGCAGTTCCGGGTTGGTTCGATGTAGGAGTAGAATAAGCATCCGCCGACAGTTCCTTATCTCCAGCTTGGGCACCTAATCTTGGATTTTGACCAGCTTGGGCACCTAATCTTGGATTTTGACCATCCAGCCGCTCTCCCACCTGTGTTCCGGGTTGTGTGCTGGGGAATTAACGCCAATCTTGTATGGATTTCCTTTGATTCGTGCTTGTTTCTTGGTTACAGTTCCGGAGCAGCTAGCGGCGGAGGTGCTTTCTTCATGGAGTCGCAGCAGCAGCAGATGGAGGCGATCTCTGCGCCGGCCGCTGCCGCCGCCGCCACGAACGGGGGCGGGGAGCTGATCGGGTACGTGGATGTGCACGTGCGGAGCGCGCGGGACATCCAGAACATCTGCATCTACCACAAGCAGGATGTGTACGCGCGCCTGTCGCTGCCGGGGGAGGGCGCGCCGGCGGCGTCCACGCAGGTCATTAATGGCGGCGGCCGCAACCCGGTGTTTGACCAGTCGGTGCGCGTCGGCGTGCGCGCGGTGGACGTCGACGCCGCGCTCCGCTGCGAGGTCTGGATGCTCAGCCGGGTCAAGAATTACCTGCAGGACCAGCTGCTGGGCTTCGCGCTCGTGCCGCTCCCGGACGTCGTCGCCGCCGAGGGCGGCACGCTCGCGCGCGAGTTCCCGCTCTCCACCAACGACCTCTTCCACTCCCCGGCCGGGTTCTTGGAGCTCGAGCTCTCTTACATCGGGGTCGTGCCCGATGTCATTCCCGTCTCGCCGACGCCCAAGCCTGCGCTGGCCGATCCGGACGAGGCCGAGAACGCCGGCGACGGAGCCGGCGCTGGCGCAGGGAAGGACTACGAGAACATGGAGTTCCCTGACATGAATCTTGTAGAGGAAAACCAGATTATGCTCTCGGAATATGTTGGGCTGCCGTGCACAGCCATGAAAACGCAGAGCTCCGAGAGCCTCCTGACCTCAGAGGACGTGGATGGCGCCGCCACCGAGTCCCACGACGCTGGCGTGCGCGTCGTGCAGAGCTTCTCCACGGACTACAGCACCGCCGACTCGGCCGGCGCCTTCCGGAGCGAGACGGCAGTCAGCAGCGTGTCCACCACGGAGTCCCCGGCAGCGGCCGTCCCGGCCACCCCGCAGTCCAACCCGTCGGAGCCGTCAGGAAACGCCATCTCATCAGCAGGCCAGAAGGAGAAGGCCTCGGAAGCGGCGGACGCGGCGGAGGTCGATTCGTCTCACACCGTTCAGGAGAGCCCGGCGGTGAACTCGCCCAGCACCATGTCTGAGAACGCGGTGGACAAACCTCCGCCAGCGATGAGCTTCAACTTCGAGCAGGAGGTGCAGGTGAACCAGAAGGAGATCATGGACATGTACATGAAGAGCATGCAGCAGTTCACGGAGTCGCTGGCCAAGATGAAGCTCCCGCTGGACATGGACAATGGCAGCGACAAGAGCGGGGGCGGCCCCGCCGCCGCCTCACCCACGGATTCCAGCGGCACCGACTCGAGCGCGGCGGCGAAGAAACCAACGGCCGGGGCTGCCCAGGAGAAATCTCCCAAGGTGTTCTACGGAAGCCGAGCCTTCTTCTAAGCCGAACGAGGCCGGACCCGGACTAGAAGATGGCATTTGCAGTCATCAGTCTCAGCTGAAAACTTGGTAGCGCAGAGGAATAACACTTTTCTCATGCTGTTGTTTTATATAGGCTTCGTCAGTCAGATCCCAAGACACATGCGGAAAATTAGCTGCCCTGTCTTACTTTTAATGTATCGCTACTCTAATGAGAAATGCTTGGCTTCTTTTTCTTGAGTATAGACATCTGAATGTGATTTGCTATATCTGCAATCTTCTTAGGTCCCGCTTGAAACGCACCAAAATTTACAGGAATTTCATATAGGTATCGAACAGAGCGGCGTGAGACAGCTACAGAGTGGTGGGCAAAAGGGCAACGGTGCCAGCTCCATGTTTGATGTTTCCAATTGTAGATGGTATTCGATGATTCTGCAGATCTTGCTCAAGGGTTAGGACGATCGATAGGGATGCTAATCTTGTCGGGAAGATGTGTGTAAACACCCTGCCTGATGGCTGTGCATGTGGAAAGTTGAAGCACATCGGGAACCTTGTGTAGCCATCATCATGTCATCTCTTTCCTTTTCAATCCAGCTCATCTTCTTCTCCCCTACTTCCTAGTTTCTGGTTTGTAGTTGTAGTGTCCACCAAAGAGATTCCATCTTAATAAGCTACCATGGACCTCGCCAACAATTTTGCAGTGCCTAGTTTGCCGAGGCAAGAAAACATCAAATCTGTTTGATTCCGAGGTTCCTACTAATTTATGTAAAAGCTTTTTTTGAAGGTATATGTAAAACTATAAAAGCATGAGTAAGTTACAATAGGAGAAAAAAAAAGAGAAGAAAGGAAAACAATCATTGGACCGGTTAAAATTAACCAATTCCAGCTCTAGGAATAAAACAACCATAACAAGTATAGAAGTGATCTGTTACCCAAGCTTGACAAGAGTTAATTGCATAAAACCACAATATTAACAGCTTGTTTTGCAGAAAACCACGTAGTCCCTAATTGTTGCAAAAGCCACCGCGTTTCTGGTAAACTTTTTGCAAAGTACACTGATCAGGTGATTTGTCCCATTTAATCACTTTGTGACAGGTGGGGACGAACTGTAAGAAGCTTACTTGACAAAGAAATTACATACACATCCCTGAATCTAAAAATCAAAAGCAATCAACCCCTGCCCCCGATTCGATCACCTGCTCACGATCCGATCGGCTCCACCACCGGCTCCCGTCGACGTCGCCGGAAGCTCACCGTCGGCCCCGCCTCTCCTCATCTCCTCCATATATGGCTTGATTTGTTGCCTAAATGGCCCATTCCTGCAAGGAACAAAGTAAAGAAGGGAAATTCCAATCTTTCGCTTTTATCATTCATTAGTGATTATATCAATGTGATTCTCTCAGAAAATATGAGATACTCTAATTGGGTATGAATGAGTAAAAACATACACATGTCAGCTGGTAGGGTTTTCTTTCTCAAAAAAATCGATGACAAAATCCTATTGCATGTTGCTCGCTCTCCCGTGAGAGTGATTGGGTAACACTCAAGTATAAGGGTGGAGTAACCTAGCAATAAGTATTACCTCGATTTGAGAACAAAGGTTTATCGAACTAGAAGCAGTTCTTCCAGTAAACAAATTCATGGATACCTACACACAAAACACAACACACACTTGTCCCCAACATTTCACGAATGTTGTGAAGCTTCTTCTCCTGCTAGTTACAAGGGTAAGTTGCACGGTATGGTAGGAATTGATAGATAGATAGATAATAAAATAAAATAATGGTACGTGAAAGAAATATTTTTGTAGATGTTTTCAGTTGTGGAAAATAGTACACCGGGGCCATAGGTTCACCAGTGGCATCTCTCCAAGCAGGTAAGTGTGGTGCGGTGAACAAATTACACTTGTGCGATGATTAAATTGTAATATTTTATATTTATGGCTATGATCATTCATGGCATAATCTTGTATAGGCATTATGTCCATGATATCTAGACTATTATCCAACTGCTTCTACAAATAATACTCCACCCAAGACCGCTATCCAGCATGCATATCGTAGTATCAAGTTCATTACAAACAGAGCATTACAATAAGCATGATGACATAATGTAGACAATAAAACTGCCATCTAAGTGTGATAAAGAAACCAACGTTTTCTACTTAGCGGCAACAGTACAATACGTGCCCAATACCTTATTGTCACTAGGGTCGAATACACCGCAAGATTGAACCCACTACTATGTACCACTTCCTATGAAGAAGTACCTATCAATTTATGCCAGAGAAGACAAATAGACCGGAAAGCATACACAAATAATTAATTATACAGTAAAGAAACTTCAAAAGATTCAATATAATTCAATGAACAAACTAATCATGAAGTTAATTCATCGTATCCCAACAAACACAACCAACGATTACACCATATTGACCCCAATCATGTGAGGCGGCTCATAGGATGCTATCTAGCTACTCCTACGGATCCTAAGGTCCTAAGGAAACTACTCACACATGACTATGGAGGCGGCAAGGTTGATGAGGATGGCTCTCGTGATGGATCCCCCCTCCGACAGGGTGTCGGGACTGGCTTCCAGATTGGATCTCCTCAGAACGGGAACTTGCGGCGGGAGAAACTAAGCGAAAAATGGTACCGAGGATTTCTCACTTTTACGATTTATATGCGAAAGAATGAACATAAGGTGGTGCTCAGGAGGCCCACCCGGCCATGCCACGTGGGTGCCCCCTGGTCGCACCACTAGGTCGCATGTGGCCCCTAGGTCGACCCCTAGCAGGTCCCAACACTTTCTGGACTCCTTGTGTCTTGGCAAAAATCATATTAAACCCCCATGTTTTATCTTCGTAGATATGGATTTTCTGAAAAGTCAATAACATGCAGAAAACAACAACTGTCTCTTGGCACTAAATTAATAGGTTAGCCTAGAAATTGTTATAAGAAGTATTCAAAAGTAAAATTATAACAACATGGAATAATAAAAAATTATAGATACGTCTGAGACATTTCACATGTTGGCTATCCAAACCAGGACATAAACTTTCGCCTAAGCCATTGATGACCCACAAGTATAGGGGGTCAATCGTAGTACTTTCGATAAGTAAGAGTGTCAAACCCAACGAGGATCAGAAGGAAAT